>JAECUM010040443.1:0-20936 GCA_016617855.1 Megalonaias nervosa | reverse complement strand
ATTACTTTCATTAATTAAAGCTACTTCCTCTTATTTAACTTAATTAAATTGAACTGATCTAATTTAATCTAATCTAATTATCAAGATTAATCGAAATTAATTTAACCTATAATCTAGTTATTTCATTTCTTGCATTAATTGAATTTAATAATTTAATTTAATTTTAAAAAAAAAAGACAGACAGACAGACATGACAAACCGACTTCTTCAACAAAAGGAAACACATTATCAGGAAATAAAGACACCTTCCTTCAGGAAGAGCAGAACAGAAGAACATCATAAAGAAGACTCAATACAGAAGAAAATTCAAACAGCCATGAACAGAAGAGGAAAGAGAACAGAAGAAGATAATAAAGAAGACTCAATACAGAAGAAAACTCAAACGGCCATGAACAGAAAAGGGGAGACTGAAGATAAACAGAGGAAAGTTTAAGAATAACTTTCCAACTGTCATCAGGGAAAAGATGAAACCATCAAATATGCCAAACAAATTTTAATTTGCCAATAAAGAAAAGATATAACTATTCAATCAAATTTGCCAGACAAGCAAATAAGGTGCAGTCTAGGAAGCTCTACCTGCTGCCCCACAACTTTCAAATTTGCCGACAAGCATCAAAGCAAGGGGTAGTCCAGGAAGCTCTACCTGCTGTCCCACAAACCTCTCTCCCCCTTCTTTTTTTTTTTTTGGACAAGCATCAAGCAAGGGACAGTCCAGGAAGCTCTACCTGCTGCCCCATAACTCTCAAATTTGCCGACAAGCATCAAAGCAAGGGGCAGACCAGGATGCTCTACCTGCTGCCCCACAAACCCCCTCCCCTCTACCGACAAGCATCAAAACAAGGGGCAGTCCAGGAAGCTCTACCTGCTGCCCCACAAACCCCCTCCCCTCACACACACAAGCACCTACGCTGGGAACGTCAAACAGGTGCTAGGAAAATATACTAGCAATACCTGGGTGGAATCCTGAACTTGGCAAGCCAGTGCTGAGCTAAGATTTTCTACCATGACCCTGGCATATGGGTGTTGATCGAAATATGGTAAGGGACAGTCCAGGACACACCCCACCTGCTGTCTCAAAAACCCGGACAAGTATCAAAACCCTCTTTTGGACAGAGAGGGAATAACCAAGGTCTTCATTTTACATTAGAAGATCAAAAACAACCTATCATGATCCTTTGGCCGTGCGCTCAAAACAATACAACTATAATTACTAAGCGGTGCTAATGTTACATAGGATGGCATACATCCAGCAGATTGGTACATTTTCGATTTCCAAAGTACGCTCAGTACACAAAATTCCAACTTAATATTTATTCAAAATTCATAACTCCCAACTATTGGATCAATTGCATAGGTGGCTCACACACTTCTGGTATAGGGATATCCATAGTCACAACTGGATTCAATTTGATTAAACTGATTTAGGGGTATCAAGGCTTTTTTGGGTGACTTGGGGCCTTCGGAGAGGACCATCAACATCAAGGAAGCAAGCTGAGACATGGACTGGAACTGGCTCTGGTGTCTTCGCCTGGGGGCTGTTGGCTGCTCTTTTTCTGGTGGCTTTCTTTTTTTGGTTTGGTCCGTACGGGACTTGAATCACCGCCCTCTGGGGGTGGGGGGTGGGGTTTGGTTGTTGCCTGTCTTGGGGTTTGACTCGGTTAGTTGTGGTAGGGGTCTGGTATAGGGGTGGGGGTGGGGGATGGGCTGTTTCTGGGGTGGTTGTGGTGAGGCGGGGCTGGGGCCCGGCGGGGGATTTGGTTGCTGGGTCTGTCAGTTGGGGGTAATGGAGTGCGTCCGGACGGGTACTAAAAGGTCAAAAGGCCCAGACTGGGGCCAAGTGCCCTCTTAAAGGGACAGCGGTTCAGCCTAGGATCGCAAGCAGTCGCAGAAGCCATCGAGCAATACGCGACTATAATCCGTTTACTGGTTACTCGCGCCATTCAACGTTGAATATAAAAAATGGCAAGCAACATGGAGAGAATGATAAGATTGCAGGAGGTGGTAGACACAATAGGCATGGTGGAGGAGATGCTACTTAGAATGCAACCTGGGGCTTATAGCCCGCACAGATTGGCTATGGAAATCAACAATTTACAGAGAGGAAAGGAGATATTAAATGAGATGATTAGAACTGAAAAGGACGAAAAGGAAGATTTAGAAGACAAAAGGAGGATGACGGAGTGGAACGAAAAAATAGAAAAGGAAGAAGAAAATGAAAAAAGGAAGAAACAGGAAAAGCAGGAGAAGAAGGAAAAACAGGAGGAGGAAAAGAATGAGAAGAAGAAAAAAGTATAGGACAGAAAATAAGAAGTTGGTGGAGGAATAGAAGAACTTAGAAGAAGACAATAAAGAAAACCAAAGGCCCTTTTCAGGGCCACTCCACTGCCTCGAAAAGATTTATTCTTTCTTGCCTAAAAAAATTTATTCAATTGTATAATTTATCTTTTAACTCACAAAAACATTATTCTCTTATCTAAATTTTTTTTTAGTCAGTTGTAACCAGTAACCAGTAAACGGATTATAGTCGCGTATTGCTCGATGGCTTCTGCGACTGCTTGCGATCCTAGGCTGAACCGCTGTCCCTTTAAGAGGGCACTTGGCCCCGGTCTGGGCCTTTTGACCTTTTAGTACCCGTCCGGACGCACTCCATCACCCCCAACTGTCAGACCCAGCAACCAAATCCCCCGCCCGGACCCCAGCCCCGCCGCACCACAACCACCCCAGAAACAGCCCACACACCCCCACCCCTATACCAGACCCCTACCACAAGTAGCCGAGTCAAACCCCAAGACAGGCAACAACCAAACCCCACCCCCCACCCCCAGAGGGCGGTGATTCAAGTCCCGTACGGACCAAACCAAAAAAGAAAGCCACCAGAAAAAGGGCAGCCAACAGCCCCCAGGCGAAGACCCCAGAGCCAGTTCCAGTCCATGTCTCAGCTTGCTTCCTTGATGTTGTTGGTCCTCTCCGAAGGCTCTCAAGTCACCCAAAAAAGCCTTGATACCCCTAAATCAGTTTAATCAAATTCAATCCAGTTGTGACTATGGATATCCCTATACCAGAGGTGTGTGAGCCACCTATGCAATTGATCCAATAGTTGGGAGTTATGAATTTTGAATAAATATCAAGTTGGAATTTTGTGTACTGAGCGTACTTTGGAAATATAAAATGTACCAATCTGCTGGATGTATGCCATCCTATGTAACATTAGTACCGCTTAGTAATTATAGTTGTATTGTTTTGAGCGCACGGCCAAAGGATCATGATAGGTTGTTTTTGATCTTCTAATGTAAAATGAAGACCTTGGTTATTCCCTCTCTGTCCTAAAGAGGGTGTTGATGCTTGTCCGGAGTTTTGGGACAGCAGGTGGGGTGTGTCCTGGACTGTCCCTTACCATATTTCGAGCAACACCCATATGCCAGGGTCATGGTGGAAAATCTTAGTTCAGCACTGACTTGCCAAGTTCAGGATTCCACCCAGGTATTGCTAGTATATTTTCCTAGCACCTGTTTGATGTTCCCAGCGTAGGTGTTTGTGTGTATGTGGGGAGGGGGATTGTGAGGCAGCAGGTAGAGCTTCCTGGACTGTCCCTTACTTTGATGCGTACAGAGGAGGGGGTTTGTGGGGCAGCAGGTAGAGCTGCCTGGACTGCCCCTTGCCTTGATGCTTGACTCCGTGCCAGGGTCATGGTAGAAAATGTTCGCTCAGCACTGGCTTGCCAAGTTCAGGATTCCACCCAGGTATTACTAGTATATTTTCCTAGCACCTGTTTGATGTTCCCAGCGTAGGTTTTTGTGTGCGTGTGGGAAGGGGGATTGTGAGGCAGCAGGTAGAGCTTCCTGGACTGTCTCTTGTTTTGGTACTTGTGTTCGAGTGTATAATTTGGGTATAATATTATAATATCCACAAACACGGACGCGAATGATTCAAACTTTATATAGAAATGACACAGGTGGCATGACGTCACGGTCCTTGCTACATTGTTGCAACTGTCCAGTACCGTGACGTCACCCTACCTGTGCCATTCCTCTTGTCGCTATACAAAATTCCCATTGTCCCTATACAGTCCCAGGGTGTGCTAGTTGCTATACAAAATTCCCATTGTCCCCATACTATCCCAGGGTGATTTTTTTTGTCCCTATAAATCGTGTCCCCATACTATCCCGGGGGGAGGGGGAGGGGTCTGTAATGCTCATTCCCATTGTCCCTATACTATCCCACTACACTACTTTCCTTTCATCCCTGCCACTAAGTTGTTGTTGTTGTTGTTGTTGTTATTGTTTGTTATTTGCATTTTACACTACATAATGCCATATTTATAAATTAAATGACATATACACGCATGTATATATATATATATATATATATATATATATATATATATATATATATATATATATATATATATATATATATGTGTGTGTGTGTGTGTGTGTGTGTGTGTGTGTGTGTGTGTGTGTGTGAAAGTCGTATTGATGTAAAGTACACACAACATCACAGGCTTTGGAAATATGTAATACATTTAACACGACTCATGTAAATTGTTGTCTCACGGCTCATGGGATCGGTTTGCTTTGACTGTGCACGACAAGTTAAAACAATGCAATATGCTGCCATCGCAAAGTTTAGTTTAAATTCTGTGGTACTATCAGTATGACAGATTTCGGCAACTTTCTCATTTTTCTTTCTGCAGGATCTTTGAGTCTAATTGTAACATTGATGATATGGAAATGTTATAATCTATTTATGACTTGAATAATATTATGTTTCTGCCTGTATGTTTTATCCATGACTGGGTTGCGAGATGGTTAAAGATGAAAGAAATTGTGAGCATTTTTCCATCTATGGCATCAATATAAAAAAGTATATTCTCAAATCAACATTACTAAATGGTATTATCAATTAGTAATTTTTTTTTTTTTTTCAGATACGCTCAATAGCAACAATGATGTGACGTTAAATTGTATAATAACGGATGTGTATGGCATTATGGACGTTAAATTGTATAATAACGGATGTGTATGGCATTATGGACGTTCAATTGTATAATAACGGATGTGTATGGCATTATGGGAATTTCCATTATCTTCAGATTTCATGTATTCAGGTATTGTTGAAGCTTTAACGCTCTTCCTTCATCCATGAAAATATGTATTATTTTCCTTGTACCATAAAATAATCTCATGTACTTCAAAATTTGTCCTAAACGTTTTCTCTGTCCGTCTGGTACATAGCAATAATGACCAGTGTTCCCTGTTCTATTTCTGAAGAATCCACACCACGGCCCCAAAACCAGCATACTAATTACAGTATTCGAGTCTCTAGTTACGAGGTTTCCTATATCACGGGTTGTCTAGTTTTTGGGTTTTCTATAACACAAGTTGTCTAGTTACTAGGTTTCCTATATCACGGGTTGTCTAGTTTTGGGGTTTTCTATAACACAAGTTGTCTAGTTACTAGGTTTCCTATATCACGGGTTGTCTAGCTGCAATTATTTTCACGAACAGCTTATTCTGTATTATCGATCACAACACGAGTACAAATTTATGCAGCCAGGCCAGCGGTGTATCCAGTACACGTCTTCCGTAATTCAATGTAAAGCTAGGACGTTAATGTTCATAACCGGTCATCGGGTATAAAGACGGCATATCTCTATGTCGATCGTAATTATTGCGCTATACAACAAAGTTCTTTGTGGTGAATAGTGCGTCAGTTCATTCACTCAAAGTACTCCCGGTATCTGTACAAATTTTCTCGCTAAACGTATATGTCGATCGTAATCGATTATAAAATCACGTGCACAAGTAATCACATGATAATAGAGACCCAGCATATTTTCAGCACGCTATAGCTGTTTCAAATATCTCAACCGCTTAAAGGTGTGATTTATCTAATCATGTACTAAATAAATACATCATACCTTAAAGAGAAAACTGGTAAATCCTTTCATAACATATAACGTATGTCACCATCTTTCCAGCAGAATTTATTTCCATAAGAAGATGGCAATTTAGAAAACTCCTATTACTAGAATAATGCGAGAGGTATTTAATAAGTGTTCAATATTATTGCGTTTTACAAGAAAGTTCTTTGAAGTGAACAGTGAGTCACATCATCCCCTCAAGTACTCTACTTGTATCTGCACAAATTGTCTTAGTATGACCATCCAATTATCAAAAACCAATTGGTATTCAACTTTTTTTTTTCATATCCTGGAAAACGCACCTTCAAACGCATGCCGGTTTTTAAAATGTCTGCCCCTCAGCGATTCTTTGCTAATATCATTCAGAAGCAAAATCACCCTAAGCCCAATCAGGCTGTATGGGGTGGGTAGCAACGTCGGATGATGTGGTCCTGCAGGAAATCTGCATATAGGGCGTTTTTATGTTATCTATTTGCATACATAGTTGACTTTATGATCTATCCAAGCTAAAATATCGGTGTACACATCTTGCGTTGTAACCGGCACCCGTGTTTTGAAAATCACCCAATGAAAACTAGATTGTTCATTATTAGAAAATGGCACATGGTATAACGTTGCCGTAGGTAAACGTATATATCGATTCTGATAATAGAAATCGATTACAGAATGCCGTGTGCAAGTAAAAACATACAACTTGAAACGGAACACATTTTCAAAAGAAAAATAAAACATTTGCTTTTAAAAAGATCTCAGCCATTTAAGAGCGAAGAGGTGTGTTTTAACTGAAAATGCGATAAAGTAAAATTATTAGGATCAGAAACAACAGATTTATAAATGGATTTATATTCATGTACGAATACAGTTAAAAAAGAGAGAGAGAAGAAGGAAGCCAGACTGATACTACAGATATACGTATGAATCGACAGAGGCAGTTTGATGTAATTATTGATAGATAGAGAAGACAAAGACAAAAAAATAAGAACTGGTTGATATATAAATGTTTTTGAACTTGTTGTAAAAGTGTATATATATATATATATATATATATATATATATATATATATATATATATATATATATATAGAACATAGATAGATTGATTGACTGAAGCATTGGCAGAGGACGAATGAGATATTTCCCAATTCTGCTCTGCACGTTTTAACTCTATTCCTAGTCCGAAGGAAAAACGCATATGACATAGACTGTAAAGAATGAATACCACTAACTTTTTAGAAACTAGCCTCATATTTATAGTGACGGAAAAGTTTCAATGTCTTTGACCACGATTAAAACCTATAGCACTGACACATTGTATCCCCTTAATTGTGACGGAAAATTTTCAATGGCTTGGACCACGATCAAATCCCATAGCACTCACAAATTGTTTCGCTTAATAGTGACTGGACATTTTCAATCGGCTTGGACCATGACCAAATCCCATAATACTCAATCGTTGTCATAAATACCATCGCAAAAATGCATTTTGTTGGATCTGAAATTTAAAGAAATACCTGGTCACGGAAATGCCAATGGAAGGTAAATTTTACATTCTTCCAAATGCAAACATGTTAACTATATCTATCAATGGCTACTCTCCAGAAAAAAATAAAACAAATCATACTCGAAATACTGAACAGTCATTGCTTCCATTGTACACCTTTGCTACAGATTTCTCCTGCCGTTTGTATGGAAAAAAATCCATAAGGGAGACATTTATCAGTGGAAGTTAAGAAATCTTTTTCAAAGTATTACTTCTTATTTAAACGTCTTTGCAAGGAATAAAAATAATTAGAACATAACGTCAGATTCAATCAAATAATAATTTGCAAATGATTAAAATAACAGGGCGATAAAATGTTCAATGTTGTATATTCCCTAACAAAATTTCACTTATCATTTATTAAATATGAATGGACCAACATCTTTTCAAAAACTGGTGTCTGACAATGGTTCTGAAAATAAATCTAAAATGAAACTAATTAACTGAGTATATATTCTGCATAACGGATTAATTCAATGTACTTTACACGAAAGCAAAACTCATTTATGTTTCTGGGTAAACAAAAACGAAACCGAAACGAGCTATTCCTACGTATTGGAAACGGAAGTGTCAGTAGTATATACCTCGGGTAGAATTACGAACTTTAACGTCTTCGGGGAATAGAGGTAGGAAAGGATTTATTTCAGTAAAGGTCTAAGTTTACGAGTTGTATAATTCACATCATCTTTAGAGATCATCAGCTTACCCTTTACACAATGATTGAACTGCGACCATCCGAAATACGTTACTCCCAATCCACAATAAGTACTGTTTTTGATAGACGATGCCAACACTCTAGAAAGCCAATAGAAGATACACTGGAACAAATATGTGAAGGCAGGCAGACGATATCCAGCATTCCTTCAATAACAGTATGCCAACACAACGGTCAGTGGTACACGAAAGACAACAGAAGACTCTGGGTTTTCAAGCACCTTGAAGCTTTAGGCAAGTGTACTACAATAAGTGTAAATACAACAGAACGATCGAATGTACCTAATAAGAAATTTACAACAAGCAATGAGGGAATATCTGTCGGGTTCTATCAACGACATTCTCCAGCTCCGAGTGGGCATTGGTACAAAGAAGCAGAAAAACTGCTCACTTCTATCAATGACCGTATGACCCAGTCAGCTTCAAAATCCGGAAAAGAGGCGGATTCTCTCGTATGTGAATTGAAAACGGAAACGAGTTCCAAATCCGATTCCATCATTTCCAATACCCAAGACTCCGATGTAGAAATCAACTCAGATCTGGAATCCTCCAACAGCAATAGCAATGGAGAGAGTATCCCAAGTACAGAGAGCCAAGAGGATTCAACTATCAAAATTTGCTCTCCTGATAATGAGGACGATTCCAGTCTTGATCCATTAGATGAATGCAACGACAAAGCGTACCGCAAAGGTAAGAAAACTATAAACCCTCATGTTACAATCGCAGAATATTTAATAAGACCTAAATTGCATTAATACTCCAACATTACTGTTCCAAATCCTTACTGTTCTCCTTCTAAACCATACTTATCAGCTGTTGCTATAAAAATGATGATGACGACATCGATAACTACAACAATGACGAATGATGACAACGATGTTGAAACAATCACGATGATGATAATGTTAATAATATATATTTTCTCGTTTGATTTCCTCTACTTTGACGCTATGGAGAGTCTATGTTCATTTCCTTTCTCAGAAGATGATCAAAAGCAACAGGAAGGTCGAACAGATAATGAATGTTAAACATAATGTGCTGAGTAACCACTGATTAATGAACTTTTATCTCGACCTTAGTTGTAAGACGTTTTGTATATATATTCACACAGATGCATTGGATGGCAAACTGCAATCTGATGATCAGGGATCGGATCAAGTTCATCATCTTGATCAATATCAGAAAGGGGATCAAGACCAAGGTCAAAATGACGAGGATGTTGTACGTCATACCCAGAAGTCAATACAGGATCCAAACTTCAATCAACAACTCGAGGGGAGTCAAGCATGTGATCTCCAAATTGAAGATGAAAGGAAGATTATGGAGAGCGGCGGCAGAAAAAGTGCAAACAGTCTCAAGAGATCACATGTGGGTGTCAAAGAGGAATCCGAGTATTCTCATGCCAAAATTAGGCGCACAGAAGGAGAGATAAAATAAGGATTTATAAAAATAATGTCTCCATAGTGTAAACCTAATTTTACATTTTTTCAGAGCTGAGTTGGTTGTTCAATAATATGAACTGAATTGAAAAAAAAAAAAAAAAAAAATGACATTGCAATACAAAGATTGTACGACATTAATATGCGTCATTCTATTGTAGTAACCCAAGGTTGTTTTTATATGCCATTTTAGGACGATATTGCGCCATACTGTTTTATTCCAACGCCTGACCGTTTCTTTTCCCCACTAGGTAGTTCCCCCAATCCAATGACAACAACCTTCCCTTTTGTTCAGTTGCAAAATATCTCTTTTCGTGTCTCTCTAGGAATAAAGGGTCGTCTATATGCTTGATTTACTTCCTCTGGTCGGAAGCAGCAATACGTGTGTGCAATTCAATAAATTAAATCAAAGTTCATTCAAGGAATTTAAAGGATACTTTTAAAAAATCAGTAGTCATTTCTTGTCACTTGTAGTCAATGTAATTAGCTATTATTTTTATCATTTGTTATGTAATTAGCGATTATTAATATTGGTAAGATTGTACATATGTGTATGTACCTAACCAAGCATTCAATTTCCTTTCAAAGCAATACTGCCAAGTATATCTTCTACGAAGGAAAGATGAAAGAAAAAAGAATAAGACCATACTTTACTAGGAATGGGTGCAATACATATGAAATATCGGAATTTTGTTTTCTTTGCAATTCAACTGCTCTAATAATTTTTTAATTTTACTATAATAATAATAATAATAATAATAATAATAATAATGCAATGTCTTAAAGGAGCGTCAAATGCGTACGCCATATAGCAAAAGGGCATCTTATTGCATCGTGAGTTGTTGTTGTTATGATTATTATTAATGACATAAAGAATCAACAACGAAAATTTAGGTTCAAATAAGGGGCATTATTTGAGAATGATATACTCGTTTAAATTACTGCCCCTTTTAGTTTAAAGTTTTGGAGTCTAATTTCCAGGCACTTTTTCGATTCTGGGGGAAACACTACTGCATGGGACCATCTGGATGCTTAACTTTCTCGTATAGATCTTATGTCGTTTTCGTGAGTGCTGTGATTTAAAGCTTCCGTAATATATATCCTTCATTCATAAATGTAATTTGCGTGTCAGTTATGCATGTACAGGAGAAATTTGCTTTTCTTCTAGTCTTTACTGTGTTTAATTTTAGACTTTGCAGTGCTTGATTTTAGACTTTGCTGTTTATTTCTAAACTTTGCTGTGTTTAATTCTAGACTTTGCTGTGTTTGATTCTAGACTTTCTTATTGGTCGGTAATTGATTCTTAGAAGAGTTGTTCAAAACCATACCCTGATTATTTGTGTAAACAATTATATTTATTAAAAAAAAACTTTTAGTACGTTTTCTAGGCTCCTTTTTTAAATGAGTGTTTATAGATATTAGTTTTGAAATAAATATTTGTGCTTTGCTCAAAGAAAGAAAAAATATTGTACTTACATTTATGTTCACCTTTCTCTCTGTCTCTCTCTGTCTCTGTCTCTCTCTGTCTCTGTCTCTGTCTCTCTCTCTCTCTCTCTCTCTCTCTGTATACCTCAATGTCAGTGAAGAAACATAGTTTAATATAAAGTTAAACTGTCTTCCGCACCAACCTATTAATAAACAAAAAATGACCCTGAAGGAAGGTGCTTGCTTACATTTTACAACAATTTTATGTAGAACACTTTTATCAAATGCCTGTTTTAAGATATGCAGGTTGCCGGAAAAACAGGTCTGTTTATAAATTCATAAATACATATACCTTCTCTAGAGCCCGAGCAATCTTACTAAGACTAAGCGAAAACGTTTTACCATGACAGTATGGGTCTATCATTGACTATATCCATAGTTTGGTGGAAGGGGAGTGGGCAAATGGTCTCATTCGCGATCGGAACATTGTTCGGTCATTTCCGTCCGATCGGGAACTAGCCTCGGAAGTAGTTGTGCTTGGTGAATGGTCTCTGGCGGAATGCGCTACATGTTACAACAGGAAAGGCAGAGGAATTTCCGATTGTGATTTTGTCTCCTACTGCCGCGATATTGATCCACGTGAGGTATGGTATTAAATAAACTTCAATAAAATCAGCGGATAGAGCATCAGATTTGAATTGGCTGGTTCCTTATGAGTGGATCTGCAAATAGCCGATTTTGCACCAGAAAGCTTCTCGAAGACGATAGCAATAATATTTGTTTTGAAAATGCTAGAACATATCTGCTTCCACTGTCATCTGTAACAATGTAGGAGTAGGTTGGTCCCTTATGTCTCAAAAACATCGGTCTCATTTCCTTGGTATCCGAAAATAATCTCATGTTCTTAAATATGCCCTAAAATATAATCTTTGTTCCATTTGGTGTATAAAATTGATCACCACCGTTCCATTCTTCTATACCAATTAAATGCCTATTTACTTTAGTTCAGCAAAACAGCAGGAGGTCCCCAAAATGGTATTAAAATTTTAGTATCTGTGTCTCTAATTGCAAGTTTTAAAGTTTATAAAAAGATATCTAGTTGCATGAAATGACATGCACAGCTGGTATCATTATATATCGCCTCTGAAATATTGACGTATACATATAACGTTTGAGCCGGTACCCATGTTCTGAAAATCAGCATATGTAAAACTTGACGGTTATTTTTCAGAAAATGGGCACCGGGTATAACGTTGACGTAGTTAAATGAATTTGATCCTGGTAATTGTAATCGATTATAAAATCACATTCTCAAGTAAATACATTAATTACGTACCTGAACACATTTTCTAAAAACAGAAATTGCATTCAAAGATCCCATCTATTTAAAAACGAAGCAGTGTGTTTTAATTGGAGAAAGGATTTTTTTTAAAAAAAAAAAAAAAATAAAAAAAAAAAAATATCATTTCTTATTGACATACTGCTAAAGCCTTGATGACAAATACAGTATGTCACCACCATTCCTGCAACGTGTTGCCAGACAAGAAGATAGTAGTTTCGAAAAAACTCTTATTGCTGGAACAACAAGAGGGGTATTTAGAAAGTTGTGAATATAATTACATTGTTCAGCAAAGTTCTTTGTTAGTGAACAGTATGTTGATATATTCATTCAAAGAACTCCCATGCAACTCTGCACACTTTTCTCTGTCTAATTATTTAGTTCTTAAAAGCCAGTATACATTCACTTTGTGGCATGTTGGAAAACAGTACTTTCAACCGCACGACTACTTTCAAATCGTTTGCACCTCAATATATCTTTGATACCGGTATTCAGCCAAAAGTCAGTTGGTCTTAAGCCAGGGCAGTATGGAGATTGTGGCAAAGTCTGAATGCTGTGCTCCTTCAGCAGGTCTCTCAAGACAGAGTTATCATGAGCCGGCGTGTGTTGTCATGGAGTTGTTGGATACTTCGAGTTGCGGTGGGCGGACGGGTGATTTGGTAGTATTCCACAACTTTTGGCAACGCTTTGGAAGCATATAAATCTACAGTGATACTAGTTGACTTAGGCACAGACGCCTCCAGAACCGGGCGTTTTGTATCTAAAACAAATATGCGTATAAAACGCTGTAGACAGTCAGATTAACTCGAGTGACTGGTTGTTGTTGTTGTGGGGCTTAACGTCATTTTTCAGCACACGATAGGCTATACATGGCGGCCAGTACTAATGGTGGAGGAAGAAACCGGGAAATCCCCGGAAAGAATCACCGACCCACGAGAAGCTACTAGCAAGCTTTCTCACATATCCACATTCGCCGAATCCTAGATTCGAACCCACGCAGACAGAGGTGAGATGGCAGTGATCCGTAACGGAGAGCGCTTTAGACCACTCGGCCACTCGGGGCCCCCCGAGTGACTGGTGGTCTCTGCTCGTTTTCTTCGATCCAAACTGTATTATTTTCTCTTAAGTCGGGTCTAAACGAATAATTCCATGTTTCACCCCATATGACAATCTCGTTCAAATGTCTCTGGTCGCTATGTTTGTATTTGTCAAGTAGTTGTTTGGATATTTCAACACGAGTCTGATTTTGATCAGCCGTCAACATCTCGTACAAACCTTTCTGAACTACAAATAATTCTTCAGTATATTAAGAACAACTAACGAGTTGTATATTCTTGACAAGTTCAAAGAAAAGAAAAAGATTTTACAAAATATTCAGAATTTTTCATATATATAGAACTTTTTATATATTTGTATAATAGCATGATGTCCCACCCAGTCACATTATCTTGACACCAGGCCGACCAGTCCTAACACTAACCTCTTAATGTTCAGCGCCAAGCGAGGCAGTTGTTAGTACCATTTGTATTAATATTTGGTATGACTCGGCCGGGGTTCGAACCCGCGACCTCTCACATCCGAGGCGGACGCTCTAACCACTAGGCCACCGGAGTGGTACATGTGTACTATATGATGACATTGTGAAATAAAAATGTGCTTGATTCAATTATCCAGAAAACTCATTAATCCGGACGTATTTAATGGGAAAGAAACTATACTACTCGACCAACTAATACAAGGAACTATTTTACTACGCCACCTTAGGCCAGTCAAGATATGGTTTTAATCCACATTTCGCCTGTAACTTTGCATCACATTTACAACATAACAACAATAAACAGCGCCTGCTTACAATGGAACAGTCCCTTCTCATTTATTCCCCTGTATTATTTACCAGTTTCCAATCATAAATACTGCAAATAGAGTCACACAATCAATATACACAACTAGATTTTAATAGGGACTGAACGACAGAAACACTCATGCTGATCTGACCTGAATTCAACAAAAGTAAACCATGGCATCATGGAAACTCACTACCATTTCACTAAATGACGTTTGTCCATAGCAATTGGTAAATTTTTCGGTCTGAGGAATATTTCCCCAGGACCGACTTCTCATAATCAAACAAGTAATGACAAACATCTACGAAATCCTTAAAACGGAGCGCTATAAACAAATGTGCATACTCCACATTTATTACAAAATACATTAAAGATGAATCGACAGCTATCGTCTGATGTAATTATTGATTGATGGACGGAGATATATACAAAACGATAGGGGCTCCGACTTGCCGAGTGGCCTAAAGCGCTCACCGTTCCGGATCACTGCCATCTCACCTCTGTCTTCGTGGGTCCGAATCTCAGGCTTGGCTAGCGTGAGTGCGTGAGAAAGCCTGCCAGTAGCTTCTCGTGGGTCGGTGGTTCTTTCCGTAGTTTTCCAGGGTTCTTCCTCCACCAGTTATACTGGCCGCCATGCATAGCCTATCCTGTGCTGAAAAATGGCGTTCAACCCTACAACAACAACAACTACAACAACAATAACAACAAGAACAAAAATATAAAGATCGTTTGATATATACATGTTTGTACTTGTAGTTGAAACACATACAACATAAAATAGACAAATATATTGATTGATAACTAGGGAGCAGGCAAATTAAGAGTTCCAAATTCTGTTTGCCGTTTTTAACCCTTGTATTCATAATCCTATTGGAAAATGTCTATGATATATATTTATTTTTTTTCAGACCGAATACCACCATTTTAAAAAAAATAGTCTCATCTTAATAGTGACATGAAATGTTCAATGGGTTTGGACCACGGTCAAATCAGACTACACTCAAACATTGTCCCATATTAATAATGGTGAGAAATTTTCAATATCTTGGACCATAGTTAAATCCCGCAACACTCAAACATTGTCCCATATTAATAGGGACGGGAAATTTTCAATGGGCTTGGACAATGGTTAAATCCCACAACACCAAACATTGTACCATATTAATAGGAACGGGAAATTGCCAATGGTCTTGGGTCATGATCAAATCAAATAACATTCAATCATTGTCATGAATGTCTTCACTTAAATGTCTGCTAGATCTGAAAATTTTTAAAAAAAAAATAACTGACCCCCACAGATCTAAGAAGTATATTTACCTCAATGTCCAGTGAAGTAACAAATGTATGATATAAAGCTAACCTGTCTTCAGTGGGGGGCCCCGAGTGGTCTAAAGCGCTCACCGTTACGGATCACTGCCATCTCACCTCTGTATGCGTGGGTTCGAGTCTCGGGTTCGGCCAATGTGGGTATGTGAGAAAGCTTGCCAGTGCTTCTCGTAGGTCGGTGGTTCTTTCCGGAGTTTTCCCGGGTTCTTCTTCCACCATTTACACTGGCTGCCATGTACAGCCCATCTTGTGCTGAAAATGGCTTTAAACCCTACAACAACAACAACAACTGTCTTCAGTGGCACCCTATGAATGTACAAAATATTGTCGCGAAAAAGATGCCTGTTTATATTTTACTGCCCTCTATGTGTTGTGGCGGTCGGAGCCCAAAATTTCAAGCACTTTAGCTTAACATTCATTAACAATCACATGATATTTGTGCTTCCTTAATTCTGAAATCTATGGACACTCACCTTGCAGTTTAATTCTTAATTCAATTATCTGTCTCCTCAGTTTTGCTGTCCCTCGTGCTGTAAACAAACATCTAACCATACTCAACTGTTCAGTCATGCAGCTGCATAATACAGGTTACCTGCAAACCAGGTAAGTTTTGGAAATGCATAAATACATATGCCTTGTCTAGAGTACGCAACATCCGGTGAAGACTAGGCAACAAAGTGTTACTGTGACTGGTATCGAACCACCATTTAATATTTGCATAGTTTAGGGTGAGTAGGTAGGGTGAGAGATGAGGTACCGAGTGGTACAAGTCGCTAAGCCATAAATTCTAAATATAGATCGATTTTACGGCGCACGATTTTACGGCCACTGACTCAAACTGATTAAAATCACTGTTGTACGTGATTGACCACATTTTAGACACAATTGAGTTTTTCCTCTGACTCCAACACCGCATTTCACACACGGTATTGGTCCTGTACTTCCATTTTTGATACTTTGTGCATGATTTCCGCAGTATTTGTTCACACACGATTTATTACAAGTAGAAATATATCCAATTTTGAGCCAAGCACATTTGTTTTGTGTTTCAAGCATTATATATACTAAAACTTTAATTTAAATATTTGTTTTAATTATATGGAGGAATTATCCGTTATTGAACCTTCCCCTGCTAGATTCGATCTTGACAGACTACCAGAATATAAATTTAGTACTTTGATGCAAGATCTGGCATTAACGGATGAGGATGTAACCGAACGTATTCGTGAAGCAAAAAAGAATTTCGTGACGATGGCGCTGCTCATGTATGGTCAACATTCAGAGTTGGAAATGTTACTAATATGATGAACGACAAACGAGGAAAAGTAATTATTAATCACCTTGATAATCAAAAATAATTTATTTTAATAAAATTTATTGTAAATACAGAAGAAGATATTTGGATTATTCGTGATAAGCGTGATCCCGTACGCATACAGTCAGGAAATAATATTGTTCTCATAAATAATAAATCTAAGCCCGGAATACTAACCGGTGTTGACAAATTATATTATGAACGCACATATCCAGTTACTGCAGTTGTATATGGAATATTTCCGCTGAATAATAAACCTGACGTCGGGAATCTAAAACCTATGAGATTGTCAGAGTCAAGAATAAATTGTGTAGCTGAACGAGTTACAGAACACTTTACAAACGCGATACGTGGTAATGGTTTAACAAATTTACGACGTAAAAAATAAACAAATGGGCAGAGTCCGTTAAAGATACCGGAGCGTCTATCAAAGATGTCGCTGAGCTAGAGAAAAAATTAAGATTTCCAATAACAGTAAAAACGCTGACAGGAGAGATTTTGTACGAACCAAAATATGTAAAAAATGGAACTCCGATAGATATTATTGATCATAACGCGCACGCATGGACTGCTGCAGTAACAATATTTCCACGAGATAGAACGGTTAAATTTTATGACGGTGATATTTTTGATTTTATTAAAAATATTAGTAAAACCGATCCTGTTTCTGTTTGGTTATTTCAGAGTTCGGAATATAATCATTATGATCAATTTGTACGACCTAATGGTGATATTTATCGTACAGAATCTCTTAATGTAGAAATGGAACATCTTGCGCTGAAATATACTTCTGACGATGTCAAAGTTAGACAATTATTAAATAATTGTTTTACAGTTCCATCTGTGGCGGCTCATTTCGCTCAGGAGAAAAATTTATGGAAACCAACACGATCGGAATTCCTTGAAGATGTCAAGAAAAGCTGCGTAGAATATGGACACGGTGGATTATGGAACACCAAATACAAC
Source organism: Megalonaias nervosa (assembly GCA_016617855.1). NCBI lineage: Eukaryota > Metazoa > Mollusca > Bivalvia > Unionida > Unionidae > Megalonaias > Megalonaias nervosa. The sequence goes on along the minus strand of JAECUM010040443.1, from coordinate 3,105 downwards.
CATAGTGATGTTATCTCGGTTGATATGGTACCGTGTTATCCTGGAAGTTTTCTTGGATATGGAGTATGTTCTAAATACTTTAAGAGATTCGGACATCCTACACATGACATGACCAGGGTTGCGATAAACGGACCCTTACCAGATTTTGACTTAACAGGATTTGCTCACGTAGAATCATTCGAGTTTAGAGAAGATCTCCATATGATTATTTATATTTGGTTCGGAAGACATTTTTCAGAGCGATGTTGGGTTCCGATAGTACTATTGCAATATATGCTTGATGTTGGATTTTTAATATCGTTGAGAGTAACTGAAGTGATTATATCGTATAATTCACAGAAGCAAGTTTGGTTACCAGAACCGGACAGATTTAATATCGATGATACCAGGAAAGAATTCCCTGATATTGATGAAGATTATATTATTAAAATAAATAAATGCAGGAATGAACATGATGAGAAATTTACAAAAGATCTCGGTAGAAAAATAATCGGTAAATTTACTCAAGGTGGTTCATACGATTATAAACGACATTGTACAAGATTGATTATGGACGACGCTGAACTAGATTTTATAATCGCTGATAGAACTGAGAAAAATACGTTTATAAACAGATGTAATGCTTATTTATCAGATGGAACGAAACTAGGTACCATTGTGAGCTATCTTGATGGCGAGTCACCGCAGTTTACTCATTTAAGATCTTCGATGTTAGCATATGTTTCAATAAATCTATTATCGATGATAAATAAATTTCCTCGTCACGCTGTCAGAGTCGCTACGGATTCGTTCTACATAAATAAAAAATATACAGATTTGTTAAAACCGCTACTTGGTAATGGTGAATGGGGATCATGGAGGATAAAACAAGAAAATATACTTAGTTATTCCGAATCTGCCGATGTTGAAATTGCGGAGATATATTACAAAAATAATAATCAAATATTAAAGTCATCTGCACCATCTGTGTATGATCCTGTATCTAGATATAAAACCGTTTATCTTAATGGGTGTGCTGGTTCAGGTAAAACAACTCGTGTAATTAATTTATTTATAAATAATACATCAGATATAATTGTTTTAACACCTACACATAAACTCGCCAGAGAAATAAAGCAACGAGGAGTAAAATCGTGTACTTATCACAGTTTCTTTAGATGGTGTGGAGACACATGGACTCCTGAACGAATGGGTGAGAAATATATACCTAAAATTATCATTTGGGACGAGGTATGCACGGTGTCATTAGAAACACTAAAAACATTTCTTGATTGGTTATTATTGAAGAATACTGCTGTGATTATGTGCGGCGATAATGGTCAACCACCACCCTTTGTTGGAGAGTCTCCACATGAATGGCTGAAGAATAACGTAGATTATTATGAAGAAGTAAATGATGACCATAGAGCTATTGATGAACCGCTGAAGGAATTTAAAAGGTTAATCAGACTTCAGCGAGACAGAGTACAATGTGAGATAATGCGAGGAGTAATTCCAGAGACTTCTATGAATGATTTTTGGACTTTATGGAATCCCGCTGATTTGATAGTCGCCAGTAGAAAAATAGCTCGTGATGAACTACAGGATAAATTATTTACGTTACATAAAGAAAAGTTTTCAGATCTACCTGTACCATTATGTTATCGCCCCTCAGATACTCGACGACAGAATATTGATGTTGAAATTCCTGGTGGTGGAATACAGAATGTTGTCTTGAATGATATTATTTTAGTCGATATTAATGTCGTTGAGAATGCGCTGAGTATGAATAAATCACCGTGGACGTTAGGATACGCTATAACAATTCACTCGTCGCAGGGATTAACTATAACTGATACTAAAATCTGGATTGTAGATGATCGGATTGAATGGTCGAATTTAGTCTATCTCGACGTATCTCGAGTCAGGAGAATATCGCAACTGCGTAGAGTTATTGTAGATTACGTAATAACTGAAGAAATCACTAACAATATCGATATCAATAAAAAATTAGTCAGCTATAAAAAGTGTGACAAAAAAAAATAAACGTGATTTTGATCTTGATACTGAATTTATTATAAAACTAAAACAACAACAGAATAATCATTGCGCAAGTTGCAACTGTAATATGTTATGGCAATATTCGAATAATAATCCAAGACAATTTGCCGTAGACAGAATTAATAGTGATCTTGGTCATACACGTGAAAATGTAATGTTGACCTGTCTCGAGTGTAATCGACGCCGGGGCGCTAATTTGCATAAGTGAACGTGGTGGTAATTGTGTATCTGCAGGAATTATTTGTAATTGTTCACGTACAAATCCACGTTGAGGAGCTGTAGAATCTAGTCTGTATATTGGAGGTCTACCAGTGGATCTAACCACGCTAGAAATTTTATGCGTAGTCATGCTCCAGATAGGATCGGTTGCTCTTTTTTTACCACCTTCAAGTTTGCCAGGTTCATATAAATATCTTACAGTTACATTACCTAATACTGGTTGAGAGAAAGATTCACGTCGTTGTATTGGTATATATATTTTTTTGATCGCATTAGAAGGTTTCATGGAAGTTGCACGAGTAATTTCATTATTCAACGCAGCTATCACACTCGGTAATCTTGCAACCCATTCACGAGATCTATCCTTGAAGTTAATAGATATTTCCTTTGCATATTGGTATCCAAATAACCGCTCGGCAAGTGTTCTATTAAATCGTTCAGCAATTGCCTGATCACGATGAATTTCAGTATGTCCTCGTCTGATTTTAACGTTATGTTTCTTCATCAACGATGATACTACTCCAAGAAATTCTTTACCGGGATCAACTTGTAATAACCGTGGCCATCGTAGACCACCACGTTGATAAATGCGCTCGAACGCAGATGCAGCTTCAGATGTTGTCTTTGTTGATAATGGCTCCGCTTCTTTATATCTACTCGCAATGTCAACAACAGTCAATGCGTATTTGTACGTGCGTGATTTTCGTCCACGTGTTTTAATGGTGTCGTGTGGTAAAAACAAAATATCTGCTTGATGAACTTCATTAGGAACACTAACATCAAAATGCGCGTAATGAATTCTTTTAGATGGACTTAGGAAGATTTGCCATATTGCCTGTCGTGCTA
>JAECUM010040442.1:0-28878 GCA_016617855.1 Megalonaias nervosa | reverse complement strand
TTTTTGTTTTTTTTTTTTTATTTTTTTATTTTTTTTCATTACATGTTCTTGTAATGATTACTTTATTTACTGGGTTTCACATTTTTTTTTTCTCGGAAAATTCAGTTCAGTTCTAGTAAATAACCACTATTGCTACATTTTATTTTTAGCTGACCTAGTTCCTGAACTTGATTCAGAATTGGTAAACACAGAGTGAAAATCATTGATCGTAATCAAGGTCATATTTAGCTTGCGTGTCAGCTGTATTGTAAACAACGTTTGTTTTTTTTGAAATTTTTTTTTTATTATTGAATGTTATGGTAAGATTCGTTAGTAGAATTAAGTTTTTCCATGGCGTACGTGACTATCGGCTGTGTGCTGTTACTGCTACGTTCGAACTAAGTGATCACGCGACCCATCACGGGTTTAAACTGCGTTTCTGTTAAGGGTTAAAACTGAAGTTTTATAGTGAAATAGTCAGTCATATTTCATACCTTCGGAGCTCAAAGGTATTTTGTGTTGTGACCAGTTTAAGTTGAATTTTTTTATTTAAAATAATTTATTCACCCTGGAAAATACTCTTCTTCATCAGAATTGGTGGACAAATACATTTATTAGAAATTATTCGGCATTCTAAAGCCGGAACAATATTCTTGATTCATAAAACTCAACAAGGAACTGTTGACACAACAGCACAAAACAAGATATAGAAGACGTCATCGCCCTCCATCTTGAAACTTCATCGGGATTCAAACTTTGATTCATTTAGAACTGTTTAGTGATAGGACTTATATTTTTAAATTCCAGGATTAGTTTTTGGATTAGATTCACAAACCGTAAGTCCTTTTTCATATTTTTACCTTATTTTCACGTAAGAAAGAAAATTGGGGTTCTCGTCCTTGGGATATATGAATTTTGGCTAATATATTTCAGAATTTTTTTTTAAAATTTAAATTCCCCTAGTTTTCAGAATATTTTAAATCCCAAGTATTATTTCATATTTTTACCTTGTTTTCTAGGGAAATCAATTATTCTGTTATAATTTACAAAGCTTGTTGGCTTCATTCTTTTCTTTGTTACTTTTGTACGAGCCTACACGTAACAATTCAATATTGCCATCACTAACCGATGTTATAAATACTTCTCCCTCATCCAGGGAATTCCAATCAGTTTTAAAAGCTACCATTGTAAAGCCTCTTGAAGAAACGGACTCCTGACCGTAACGATTTAAAGAATTGCCGCCATGTTTCTAACCCCCATTCTTGAAAAAAAAAATCTTACGATAAGTTGTTCTGTACCAACTTGTATCTTATCTAAATTCAAGTAGCCTTTATAGCAATATACAGTCCGCATATCGCCCTCGTCTTAGTAATGAAAATGCCATTCTGAGAGTAGTTAATGACTCACTCTCTGCTTTGGATAGTGGAAAGATTACAGTCCTCACCCACTTGACTTGTCTGAGACATTAGACACAACAGACCATGATATATACTTCAATGTCTCCAGCATGTATTTGGTATTTACAGTACAACCTTACAATGTTTCAAGTCCTACTTATTCAACACGACATCAATTGTGTCCGCAAATGGAAAACATTCCAGCCCAGTTGATCTTAGTTTTGTTTTTTCACAACGCTCTGTTCTCGGCCCCGTTCTCTTCACTGTATACGCTCAGCCGCTCTCGTGTCAAAGATCGACATCCGCTGTGTCATCAATTGTTCGCTGATGACACTCAAATATACAAATATAACTGCCCAACTAAAGCTGAGGCGTAGAGAAGTGCATTTCGAATGTAAAGTCATGAATGACATTAATAACAAGCTGCAGATCAGTGACGATAAAATGAAGCCATTCTGATCACCACGCAAATACTTTCTCATTCGTTTCCTTCGCCTCAAAGAATAAGTACCAGCAACATTAACATTAAATTCACGCAGTCAGTATGAAACCTAGGTGGAACGAATTGACCGTTGATCGTAGACACAAGGACAGTGTGATCTCATTCAAGAGTACTTTAAAACGCACCTATTTCGACTACAAGAACAGACTTAAGGAATTATTAATGTTTATTTACTTAATTATTGTCAGTATGGCTTTGCTCTGCAATTTCATAGCATTTGCTTCTCTAATCTTGTCGTTGTATACGTTTTTATGTTATCTAATACTGTAAAGCGCTTAGAGCTTCTAAAGATTAGGCGCTGTTCTAAGTTCACATTATTATTATTATTATTATTATTATTATTATTATTTGTATCTGCTTAGTCTGTAATCTATCTGCAGTTGAAATTAAGACGTGTTGATCAATACTGGATGCATCATTTGTGTAGCAAATATAAAGCTGGCCTCCACAGACTGAAAGTAAAGGTTATTATGCAGACGGAATAGAAATTACGTCGTCAGATTAGTACTTTAGACAGTAGCAGATATTTTTAGTGTTCTATGAGTTACATGCGGGGCCCTGCAATTGGGTTAAGAGGAAAATTTGAGTGGTAACTGTTAAGTTACCAACAATATATCCATATATCAGTAAGCAGGATATTCTCAGTGTGATGTTTGGGGAAAAATATAATGGATTCAACTGACATTTTAGACGAATCAAATCAAACTACAGTTAGGTGGACTGGATGCATGTTTAGTGCATCAAACAGTTAATGTCTAAATTAGTAGTGACAGATGAAATTTGACGATGATGCGTCCCCCACCACTCTTCCGAAAGGCTAAACTGACATTACTGTCGCGATCATTATAGTGGGGCTAGAGGAGGGATACATTTAATGCATGCAGATTCCTTTTGATAATTCAATTACCGGTTTATATGGATTATTTATGTTTCGTTATAAAGAATTAAATGCGTTGTCAAATGTTTCCATGTTTTCATTGACGATTGTTTGAGGCCTTGTTCATGTCGAAAAAACATTTTCATATAGCTAGATAATTTTCATGGAGTCGTTATTTCAGCAAATGTACAGAGAGTAGTAAAAATTGTATGTGATACTTTATATTGGCACAACATGTTTAATGACATATTTTAATGTTGTTGTAGGGTTTAACGCTATTTTTCAGCACGAGATAGGCTATACATGGCGGCCAGTATTAATGGTGGAGGAAGAACCCAGGAAAATCCCGGAAAGAACCACCGACCCACGAGAAGCTACTGGCAAGCTTTCTCACATAACCACATTGACCTGAGACTCGAACCCACGCAGACAGAGGTGAGATGGCAATGATCCGTAACAGTGAGCGCTTGAGACCACTGGGCCACTCGTGGCCCCTATATTTTAATTTAAGTGTATATTTGGGTCATACATTTGAGATTCAGCCCTTTTATTGTATTTCCTTTTCATATAATCTCACTAACACGGGGTTCTACTGATTACTTGTAAGTGTTATAATGGAATAACTCGGCGTTGATTTACCTCTCTGTTTGTCTGAATTAATAGATTTCTCAGACTTTTGTCCATCGGTCTAACACTGTCTAAGCGTTGAAATGAAAACTTCCTTATACCATTGAGTCTCTATCTCTCTATTTATAAGAAATATGAATCTGTACTTGTACCATTTTGATGTTTGTATGTTTAATAAATTGCAGACATAACATGTCTGTCAGTCCACGTGTAATAACTTATATTGTTCAGTCCCGGACCGTTCCGGTGGCCTAAGTAATTAGAGCGTCCGCCTCGGATGCGGGAGGTCGGGGTTCTAACGCCGGCCGAGTCATACCAAAGACTTTCAAAAATGGTATAAGCAGCTGCCTCGCTTGGCGCTTAGCATTAAGAGATTAGTGTTAGGACTGGTCGGCCGTGTCTGTGGCATGATGTCCCAGTGCTAGATATTACTATAAACTACCACACTGCAGACATCGTAGTGATATGACTGAAAAATTGTATAAGCTACTTTAAAAATCCAAGTCACACAGACACACACACTTCAATCCCACGTCCACGTGATAATATGTTTCACTATTATGAGAAAATCTAGTAATGTTTATGATGAAAACTTCACTATGTACATTATTACAATAATGAGCAAAATGCTGTGTCAGCTTTCTCCGCTTGACGTCCTTTTCATTACATGGAATGTTAAGACGTGGACACCTCCTTTCGTTTCTGAGCTCTGATAACACTTGTAAATATGCTTTCTGGCTCTACCGCTCACAGACCAGAAGAGATTATGGGATAGTCTATTGTCTATCGCCCTTCTGTCCGTCCGTTAACATACGTTTATTATCATTACTCCTCCTAAACTACTTGGAGGATTGCCATGAAACTTCACGCACAGAATCATCCCCTGGTCTGCTTGGTCCAAAATGTAAATGGTGCTGCTCGCACATCCAATATGGCCTCCACAGCGGACATCTTGAAAATCTTGTTACCGCTACTCCACCTGAACGGAAAGCATTATTACCATGGGGTTTTCACCGGAAGACTTTTTATAATGTTTAGTTGGACCTAAATGACAATAGTGCTAACTTTCTATCTAATATTGCCGCTACAGCGGCCATTTTGAAAATCTTATTGCAACTCCTGAATGGATATCAACATGATGTGTTCACTAAAAGACTTCGTATACTGTCTTGTTATTTCCAAATGAAAATAGTGCTGATCTGAAGGCTGGTACAGCCACTATATTTGTCATCTCGAAAAATCTTGTTATCGCTACTCCTCCTGAACAAAAGTAATATTGCCATGAGGTCTTCACCAGAAAACCTTATATGATGCCTAGCAGGTTCTTCCAACTTTGAATAGCTGTTCACATAACGAATACAAAGCGCACAATATTTCATGCCAGTATAACTGGCGGAGGAAGAACCCTGGCAAGCTTTCCTACATACCCACACTTGCCTAGCTCGAGACTCGAACCAACAGGACAGAGATGAGATTTACTACTACTACTACTGCTACTACTTCTACTACTACTACTGCTACTGGCAACGTCTTTATATAATGAGGATAACATAATCGGCATTAAAGCTTATCTGCTATATATTATAAAAATAAAACTAGTAATCCAAATTAAAACTCTTACAAAAATGACATGTATAATAATTGGGTGATGATATCATTAAATCATTAATCTAAAACAATAACATATAATTGAAATATTTATTGACGGTTCAATGTGCCCATCAATACAGTTTTACAAAATGCTTACAAGAGCACACTGCCATGGAACCTATCTATTCGTTATCACGCATCCAGTAGTTTTGGCTTTGGAACTGCTTTTGAATAATTGCTGTTGTCTGTCTGTCTGTCTGTCTGTCTGTCTCTCTCTCTCTCTCTCTCTCTCTCTCTCTCTCTCTCTCTCTATATATATATATATATATATATATATATATATATATGTATCGAAGGACGAGGAAAAGAAAGGACACCGTTATTCTATCAGTCACTAAACTGCAAATTTGAAATCAATTACATAATATTTTAAGGAAAAATAAATATAGTAAATGATTGCAGAATATTAGTTTAGCCCCATAGGAAAGCGTAAAATGTATTTTCAGACTTAGGATTCTGATAGTGTCATATCATCATCTTTCAAGTGTTCGGCATTGGATATCCAGTGAGTAGTGGATAAAGGAGGCGTGTTCATCAATACTGGATGCAATTACTTGAATCGCAACTACCAGTGTACCTTCATTGCCCGATGCTAGACTGATAATCTGCAGACAACATCTAGCAATTAGCTCAGTGGACTGGTTGTTACACTGATAATTTGTGGACAGCATCTTGCAAATAACTCTTTGGACAGTTACTTTAGGTGGGATTCATTTCCATAACATTGATGTTTTATGATTTGCTTGTGACCTAGATCCATCATTTAAAGGAAATCCATAGACATAAATAAATATACTTGTATATGTTAAAGATGTGGAGAAAATGTGCCTGGATCGGACAAACCTGTTGGACGCTCATACACCTATGATACGAACGAATCGGGCAAACCTGTTGGACGCTCCTACACTTAACATTCGACCGAATCGGGATAACCTGTTGGAATCGGGCAAACCTTTTGGACGCTCCTGCATTTATCATACGATCGAATCAGGCGTTCCTGCACAGTTATATAATACCATTGAATGACATATTTTTTTATTCAAGCTCATGTTGTTGCTGTTACCAAGAATTCACTATGCACAAACTCCGACATATGTTTGCCGCATCACGATGGATTTGTTCTCTTATAAATTGTCAACTATGGGTCAATCCATCAGTGCATCAACTCATCCATCCATCCCTGCTATCTTTTATTTGCGTAATAAAATACTACCGTGCTTGCTTACATACTCAGTTACATGCTTATTTAAATACAGACAGACGGATATATCGATATCCTTAGAAAGACGGCTAGAGAACCATGGTACTAATTAATAAGCAAAGAAATCCACCTACCCATCCACAAATCGGTCCTAAATTAGCCAGTTCTTGTTAACGACACAGTGATCCTTCCTATTTGTTTCATCCAGGCAATGAATTTTCTCTATTACTTAAAATTCATTATGCATATCTAAGTGTTGGACAATTATTAACAAGACTTGTGAAAGCGTTATTTTTTTATTATAGCAACCTTGGTATTTGTATGGGCACTCGGAGGACAAGATCAATATGAAGGCAGTTGTATGAAATGACTTCTTATGATGTCTGGTTGGTCCTGAATAAAAATGTGCAGATTTGATGTCCAATATGGCCACCATCGTTTCCATTTTGAAAATATTATCACTATTTCTTCTCAATGGATCGTCGTATCAACATGGGTGTTTACTAAATACATTTTTATGATGTCTTTTGGTGTTAATGGTGAAATTCAGACATTCAATATGTCTGCCACACTGGCCATGTTGAAAATCTTTTATCACTATTCATTCTGAATGAATGGACATATCAGCATGGGGATTTCAGTGGAAATACTTCATATCATGTCTAGTTCGTCTTAATGAAAACTTGACCGATTCTACGTCTAATATGACTGCCATGATGTCCATCTTACAAATCTAGGTCTCGCTGCTTCTCCTAGATTGCTGGTCACATCGACATTGTGTTTTCATCAAAAGACTTCGTATGATGTCAGGTTGGTACTAAATAAAAATGGTGTCAATCTAATATCGAATTTGGCCACAATGACATTCATCTTGTTATCGTTATTTCTCCAAAACGGAATATCATATCAAAATGTGGTTTCCACCAGAAGACTTCCTATGATACATCGTTGGTCCTAAATGAAAATGGTACCAAAGCTGACATCCAGTATGTCCTGCATAGCAGCTAATTTGAAAATCTTCTTATCGCCGAAGAATATTAAAGAGGGTTTCAACACTCAGCAGTTAAAAGTAAGAAATCGTATTATCTCGAATATTTGGAAATTCTTTTCAGTCAGTAGAGCGTCATTACCTTCGAATACTCTTGTAAAGATTCACTGTATTTTTTTTTATAAAGCTGATCTGTGAGTAGAAGTTTTAGCCCATCAGGACTAATGTTATTTAGTAATGTCTTGTCGGGTAAAAATAAAGCTGATCTGTGACTAATGTTATTTAGTAATGTCTTGTCGGGTAAAAATAAAGCTGATCTGTGACTAATGTTATTTAGTAATGTCTTGTCGGGTAAAAATAAAGCTCAGTATTCTTAGTCTTAGTACACAACCCGTTCAATAATTTAGATGGATTTATCTGTACATCAACCCGTTCAATAATTTAGATGGATTTATCTGTACATCAACCCGTTCAATAATTTAGATGGATTTATCTGTACATCAACCCGTTCAATAATTTAGATGGATTTATCTGTACATCAACCCGTTCAATAATTTAGATGGATTTATCTGTACATCAACCCGTTCAATAATTTAGATGGATTTATCTGTACATCAACCCGTTCAATAATTAGATGGATTTATCTGTACATCAACCCGTTCAATAATTTAGATGGATTTATCTGTACATCAACCCGTTCAATAATTTAGATGGATTTATCTGTACATCAACCCGTTCAATAACTTAGATCGATTTATCTGTACATTTTAAAACAACCCAGCTTAGTTTCACTCAAGTATTAATTTTCGTCTTCATGAAAGGGCCAACTTCGTGGCTTTTAACGTGTACGGAATATACGTGTGTTATCAATCAGCATGAACTTGTAATTTTAATTATTGAATTGCTTTTCTTGTGGTAAACTTAAAGTTACGATGTTATTACTTTTGTTAAAACATAGATATACACCTATCTATTAGTATCTGGCTTGCGCATATCCTAAGACATCTAGTATTCCAACATACATATCATCCTACTTAATAAACTAAAATTGGTTGAGGGAGGACATAAGAAGTACATGGGGAGTTAAAAGGCAGAAGATCAAGTGTAAATAAAGTAAACGTTTCCTTTATTTTTTTTTACGTAAAATACGATTTAACTTTGAAATTTGCGTAGCTATCTGAAGACACATTATCTGCATATATTGGCATCACAAAAAGGATTTTGTTTTTCATTTGGATTATTCAGTTACTGATAACTAATGCTTTCTCAAAAAACGAAATATAACGTTTCAGAAGAATAAAAAAGCAGATAAAATATTTTAAATCTTCACACGGTGCTCCATCTCAGTCTGCCCACGCACAGTAAGTATTTTTGTTATCAAAGCACATGGATACACATTCGAAGTGAGTAATGGGTAAACATGATAAGCACGCACAGTTTGCGATTAAAACAGTGGAATGATAACAAGACAGAGAATAAGGAAAGTACAAAATACCTTTGAGCGATCAATTGAATCATTGGAATGTTCTAAAATGGAAGATTGATTTCGAATAGGAAAGTTAAGTAATTAAATGCTTGCTTCCCATGCAAGTGTTTATTTGTTAACCACGTGTCATTTACACTTAATTTGAATACCTAGAATGACTTAAAGCAACAAAGATTGAAACAGTGGTAAAAACCATCAATCATTAATTGTGTCAAAATGTACCTTTTTTGACTAATTTTGAGTTCTATGGACGACAATTCCACATGTCTGATAATGCACGCGTAGTTGTTTGGTTTTTTGTTCTCAGTGTCACGGAGGTTAACAGTAACATTAAAAATACAATGATTACGAAGGAAATATGTTCTAAACACGTTACCCAATGCTCATCAGCTCGAAGTTTGGTCTATTTTGTCCTTTTAGCATCATACTTTCTTGAATAATGTTGTTGTCCACGAACACTCTTGTCTCAAAAAAGTATTTGATATGTGACCAATACGCAGTTTGTTTTTACGATAAACAGGACACATTGTGTCTGGAGTATGCAATACAATAACTAAGATTTCTTCTTAAAAATGCTCCGCAACATGTACAACACAGACTTCTGGAACCTATTGAAAGTACATGAAACCTGCAAGAGAGGGCATTTTGCATATTGGTTTTTTAAGTCGTGGGTGGCATATTCTAAATGAACAGTGGTTTTATCGTTATAGCGAAACGTGAACTTACTCAAAACGATTTTCTAGCTACAAGTGATTAAGATGTGGATTGATTACAAGCTACTATCGCGTCGAACATTAAAAAAGCATGCCCTGTAACATTTGATAGCATGATTTTCCTATATCAACGGGTCCTCCTAGAGTTCAGTTAATGAACATAACATAGTCTACAACATGTAATGAAGAGTACTAAAATCATTTGACAGGTCTATACAACACGTATATGGTATATGTTTGATGCTGGCATACAAATGTTTTAAATGGAATAGAATTTTCACGAGTCTATACGCTGCATCAATTAAATTGTATCGGATCAGGGTTATGCAGGAACTGGGAAATACAATACAACCCAGAAATAATTATTTGAAATTATCTGCGACGTAACTAAGGGAACATAATACTCATCCTAATTTAAAATATTGGATAATATCATTAGTAGAAGGCGATAAATCTTTCGAGAAGCAACTTCGCAAATATCTTTGACCTGGCTGTTTTTCTTGTTTAGATTATATATATATATATATATATATATATATATATATATATATATATATATATATATATATATATATATATATATATATATATATATATATATATATATATATATATATATATATATTTGGCACGTGTTTATATCCAAAACAAATCAACAAATCAAACCACATGCTTAAAATATAATAAAAAATAACTTGTTCCGCATCTAGATCAAGAGGAAAATTCATTTAAAAGTGTCCTATGAAGATTGACAGCTCAAAAATTTACTGTACAATTCCTGTAGAAAAAAGCACCACACAATAATTGATCTCTCCATGCTTAGAAGTTCGTGACTACTGATCGTCTTTGTAAACAGCCATTGACAGTTTATCGAGGCTGATTAATCAATCTAGGCTAAAGTTACTGCTGCATATTGGGGAGTTATCTGTATTGATTTTATGGAGTTGTGACCCAAGGAGTAATTGCAATTAGCTTTCTGTGGAATACATTATCTTCTTTACTATTTAAGGTGGGCTTTTTGAAAATTATTTTTGCAACAAACTTTGCTTACTTTACTTTGGGATCTTAGAGTTTTTGATAATTAGAAACTATTACAATAATCTAATAAGATATAACTTCAATTTAAAATGTGTACAAGAATCTAGTCCTTATGAAATCTGAGATTTAATTTCAACGGATAGGTGACAAAATTATTTAACATTATTAGGTGTCAAGAGTATATTGAAGTATCGCTACACACTCTTATCAGTGATCAGAAACTTGTGAGAGTGTGCTTTGAAAGAAACGTTTAGAGTTCTATGTTAGAAGACAACGATTTCATTTCATGTACATCAAGTAAAGGCGTTGAAATTCATCATTTTTTGAGAAATAAAAAGTTAAGAAATGCTTTTCTTTAAACAAGATTTACAGTACAATATCTTATTCAGGTGACAAACTTATCTAAACTGTAAATACAATTTGCAACTGTGTTATATTTAAAGGAAACGTCTGGCTTATATACTTTATCTGGAATATTAAAACTGAGATAGTTTCGTTATCTTAAATTCAGGAGCATTTTCTTTTAGAAATCTGATTTATTATTAGTTAGAAATATAATTCTGAATAGGCTAACGTTCTTACATATTTAAGCAACTTTTAAAGAAAGAATTAATTGGATGCAGATATTTCCATTATAGGAAATATAAATCAGAGACGTTATCCTAATAGGGTCTATGAACCTCAACAGCGTTCTATTTTTTATAATGTTTGATAACCATCATCTACTATAAAATAATCATGTATATTTTTAACTAATGTCTTTTTTATGTAGACGTTTAGAACACTTTTGGTTCACCCCATGTTGTTTACAGTTCCTTTTATATATGTGTAAAATGAGGGAATTTGTTTTACTATTGACGTACAATTCGTGTCTCTTTCAAGCTTGTGAATAACCTCTACTAAGTAAAACCTGCATATTGACTGAAAAACTCCAGGAATAAATATCGGACAGTTTTTGATGAGTTATCAGATAGCGATCAAAGTTTAATCTGCAATCATCTTGGATAAGCTAATATGCTGATTTAATTGACTAAAAATAAGTTCAGTTAAAGAATATTACGGGCTGTGCAATCCACGTATATCAAATAAATTACATTTCAATTTGTTTAAGACTTGAAAGATAACTCTGTTATAAATCTTTACCTCTACTTTACAAAGTAAAATATTCATAAAATAGTGTTTTTAGCCCATCATAACCTTAGGACATTAAATATCTACGTTTATGTCAATATTTTGGGAATAGTTTTAGTGCCTAGAATGAGAAATCCCGTGATATATTGCCATAGGGATTACATATGAAATCTGTTGTAAGAATCTTATCTGAAACATTTGCACGGACATTGCGTGATGTAGTCATGCACCAGATTGCACTGCATACTTACTATTGATCAGCATTTAACGTAATTGATGTATGTAGTAAGCATTTAATCAATTATTACAAACTGAAGATTTAATTAGTTCAATAATTTATTCATAAATATAAATTATCATGAATGTATGTTATTTTGAGGTCAGACAGAAAGAAGCCGCTATGTAAATCCAGCAAATTTTAAAGACAGAATAAATAATTATTTATATATTTCTCATCGATTTGTCCATACTGCACTGAAGATAGAGATATTTTATGAACATTCTTCCAGATTCATTTTTTTACAATGTATGTATGTATATATGTATGTATGTGTAATGTGTCGAATTTTGAATAAGTATGGAACCTTAAAATTGAATACATTGTACATTAAAATTTTATTACAGTCAAGTCAGCAAGGTCTTTGTGAAGGGTCACTTCAACCTTTCCTTCATGTCAGTTGTTAAACTTGAAAGGCCAGCATCTACGGCTCATGTAGAATTGACCCGGGCATCGCAAGGCTGTCCTGGGAAAGTAAACCTTAAAGTTACCAACCATAACCACTTGATGTGAACCCCATGTCAAATAGTCATTTTCAAAGGGAAGTTGATATGCATCGTATTTCACAGATTCTAGGCTGTTAAAATCTGACGAAAAAAGAAATAATTATCTTGAGGAAAAATTAGGAACTGCTGGTCTGTTTTCGATTGGTCTGTTTAAATTAAGGCGTACACCTTGGAAGTAATGTTGAATTTAAAGGTAACGAACTTGGTCGAATTCTTTAGTCCGAAATCTCCTGCGAGAGGATAAGATAGGCTCCGGGGAAACCTAAAGAATAGTGCTTTCCTCGTTAAACAAGTAAAAGGGACCAGGTGGCTGTCTTGTAAGAAAAGACAGGCTTGAGTGCTAGGACGCACAATTGCTGAAAAGGACAGCATTAAGGTACGCAATTTTAATTTTCATGTAATTTTCTATTTTATCTGTCTTGTTTATGCAATTGTATTTGATATGACTAGGATTCATACTATGTATCGTTTATTCGATTTTATGGAAATCTTTTGATATGCTAGAGTTGTTTATCCAATTTATTTCTTTAATTTTACAGTTACTAGTTCATTGATAGAACTGACTGATTGCATGCGATCCAAATTTTCAGATGTGTAAGATTTAATAGAGTTGTTTGAATTAATTTCCTTTGTCTGTTAGGACGATACTGATTATTGTGAGTTAACGATGATTGCATATTTATATATGATTTTGCAATGCTTAAAGAATCTTGTAGGTTAGGGATTGCTGTGAGCTAGAAGTTAGTGAATCTTATGCAATAGTAATCGAGCATGTATCTTATTGAGTGGAACTGACTAGACTGGATGTCTAAGGAGTCATGTGGTAGCGTATGCAGAGAGATACGGGAATGCTGTTTATATGCACCGCTCACATGTTAATTCGTGGTCAGCCGCTGTGTATCGAGGGTGATGATCTATCGAATTCGGTCAAACTTGGATGTATATTACAGGGGTCATTTGTAACTAGAGATAACGATTGTACCTTACTCAAAATACAGTCTAAATCTGTAAGGACCATTAATCGTTAAGGTCACCTTATGTCAGAATTTATGCATTGTTTGGATAGCTAGTTTATGCTTTCTGAGTAACAAAAGTGAGAGAATTTTATACACGTATAGAAGATGTTACATATAGAGATTTAGTGGTAATCTTGTCATTCAAGGAAACAGCTCCCAGGAACAGACGGGAACAGTCCGAAGACGGAAGTCCAGAAAAGAGATGAAGCGTTCAGAATAGAAAGATCAAGGAAGATCAACGTATACACGTGAAGGTGGGAAGACGTGTGATACGCGGGGACAAAGACAGGAAGCGACGCTTGGCGATGCAAATCAGGCGTGGACATTGTGCTCTTTTCACCACTCGTTACCATGATGAACGAATCCCAAATAGAACACTGCTAGTGAAATTCTGTTAACGTAAATTTGTTTGAATTGAAGCTGACACTATTTTTTTTTTGTTATCGATTAAATTGTTATTTTCTTGTCTAAAGGGGCTCGTGTTGTATTATTTGTTCTCAATAGTCTTGCTCAGTTCTCTGTTGATGTTCTATCTGTCCTCTCACACCAGGCAATAAAATCGAGGAGGTCATCCTCTTGATAACGACAGCCAAATCTAATTAACCATCCCTCTTTACCAAGAGGGACAACGTTACTCTATGTATGTATGTATGTATGTATGTATGTATGTATGTATGTATGTATGTACGTATCTATGTAGAACCGGAAATGTACTGGTCCGCCAAGGTTGACGTCAAATTGGCGTTGTCCACAATTCCTTTGAATAATTCTTTATATACGTGTTCCTGCAGGGATAATAAATTCAATCTATGTTAGTAAAACTGTTTTTGAAAAAGTATCTCTTTTACAAATGGATTATTTTCTGCATATCTTATTCATTGTAGAGTTGTACAATTTGTCCCCAGTATGATTATATGATTACATAATATCATTTTTGTCAGCTGGGATTTTTCAGCTATGAATGCAGTTCAATTTTATTGCTCCATCCCATGCTAAACAATTAAATCCTTATCAATTTCCAATTTTTTCCACTTCCTCTCACTGCAGTAAAGACTATTGTATTTCGTTCAGCCGACAAATTACAATGGACAATAGTGTGAGATAAGTTGCATGTATATGTTATTCCACTGAGAGATGAATTACAAACGACAATAGTGTAAGATAAAGTTGCATGTGTACGTTATTCCACCGAGAGATGAATTAGAAAGGAAAATTATGTAAGATAAAGTTGCATGTGTATGCTATTCCACTGAGAGCCCTTTGATCAGTGAAGAGTTGGAATGTAAGCTGGAACAAAACACAGCATAAACACTTCCAATATAGTGTTATGAATATTTAATTTAAACTGTGAAGTTGACTTTTTTCATTTGACTGCAGATGTTTGTCCTACCTGTCTTTTGTCATATTTTTCTGTTAAAATATTTATTACAAATCGAGTTCATGGCCTTACCTTGTTACCGAGTTAAGTATGTTCTGGAAGTGAACTTGTTCAAAATATTTTTGGACTTTTGTATTAGTCTGTCTGAAAATGCTGTTGTGACAAAGGTCAGGTGGAGAAGTATATAAAGAGGTTTTTAAACAAAATCGTCATTCCTATCAAAAGTTCAGTCTGTGGAATCTTTTACTCGGGTGTTTCGATATAATTTGAAAGGAATTATTTATCCAAATTATTCATTGGAATTATGTGCTCATTGACCTTATAATGCACCGACAAATCTAGGTTTTTGCAGTTTATTAGGCCTAATCAGCAGAGCAAACAATATAGACCGTAAAAGTGCAAAATTTTGCACAGATAATTTCACAGTGCGGTTTGTTGTGGTTAGCTTGACGCGTTAACATTTATTTTGACGTATAGGTTAGATTCGCCATAAATTGTTGCCTGCGAGGAATGGAATCTACTCTGTTTGGGTCATGATTTGAATTTTAATCAGTACTCACTCATTAACGGTTAGAGGCAGATAGTGCAGTGTTAATGCAAGGTCAATAGCGGCAAATTTTTAAGAGCAGAGACGAACCAGGAAAACTTATAGGACGTCGAAAGGGGGGGGGGAGCTATTGACGCAGGTGTCATAAAGTAATATTTTCCAGAATAGTTATTAATTAAGGCGGATTAGAGAGGATTATTCTGACTTCGATGAGAGTGATTACAATTTTTGGCGGTTAAAGTAGTAATCCTGATTTGCTAAGCTAAACGAGTGTGTGTGTTCCATCGCAAAATTCAGGGTTTTAAATAATCTCTCACGCGATTTTAATCAGTCTAAGTTTCTGAGGTGAGCCAGAATTTCGCTCCGGGAGATATAATAGGGAAATGTGAGGGAAAAGGACGGACATAGAGTCGACTTAATAGGGAATTGCGATTCTTGAATGAAGCACAAGGTTAGTCTCAATTACATACAATATGTTCACTTGTGTAAATTTGTAAATAATTGTTGAATTTATCCATCTTAAATTCAGACTTCAACGTTTTCTTGAGTTCGTGCATGTTATATGATTCATGTATTGTAAGAATGTTATATAATATTTCATTATATAAATGAGTTCGAATTCAGTTGTTTTGTATCTAATAGGAATCATGTAGTGTACGCTTTCATATATTTTTTTTCTGATACAAATTGTGTGAATGTGTAAGCTATCTGCCTTAAACGATTTGTCTTAATTGTGCTGAGGATTGACTTTTCTACGTCTGAAAATGTATGCCAATGAATCACTAATTAGCAAAGTAACGCACTTAGGACAAGCAGTGAAGTCCATTAATTAATCTGTGATTAAGTCGTGAATTCTCTTCAAACAAAAATCGAAGAACAGGTACCGAATGGCATACTTCAGCTGTTAAATTTATAGCATAGCAGGGCAGTAATAGTATCTAAGAGGTTTAATTATGTCATGGTCTCAACTGGAATGCGAAAATAGCTAGACAGGTCATAAATTCATGGTAATAGAGTTGTGTGTGTGTGTGTGTATTAAGTACAAAATGACAATAGCTAGTTCTGTTGAATTTCGATAGACGATATCTGACGCAGAAGAGTGTAAATATTGGTTTATCCCAGAAGAAGAAAAACCTGACACATATTTAGGCTGGATATTATTTTTAGTATTTAAAGTGCAAAATATCTCCATAAAATACCGGATAGTGGAAAGAGCACAGTCTGCAACCAAGAGGTTAATGTCTTGAGAGGTTAAAGGAAGAGAGAGGAGAAAAGGGATACAGAAATGCCGACCTGTAACCAGCAGTGATTTTGAAAAGACCCGAAGCACCAGGTCATGCTGTCATGCCAGCAATCTGAGTTCGATCAGTGACTCAATCATATGATACAATTTGTTCTGTCAATTCAACAAAATGACTACTTTAATTTCGCATAGATTTTGTTACTCTAATTCTGAGAGAAAGTGAATCATTCCCATGTCATGTTCGATTTCATTTTGTTTACGTAACTGATTAAATTGTTATAATTCACATACGTATGCTCGTGTTATTCTATTCAGTATCTCTGCTCAGATCTCGGTTATTTCATCCCTTAATTTCATATTGTATTTTATTGCTTACTCGATTCGGGCGATAACACCGTGGTCATTCATCTCCTAGATAACGATAACCAAAAACCATAATGATTGGGGAATCACACATCTCACCACCTCCTGATATAGACCCTAATCTCCGGACGCATATGCGAGTATAGACGGCATGCCTGTCTCCATGAACACTGTAACTCGAAGAACCCAATAATTATACTAAATACATCTTACTGGCATACCGCCTCTTTTGTATTGAATTATACCCCTTTCTCAATTTGTTTTGTTCTTAATAATGACAGTTGTCTTGAAGCAACATAAATAGGAACCTGTTGAACACGATTTCTTACCATTAAGTATGTTAGGTTCCATTTGTTCCATGCGTTTCTGTTGGAAATGCCTGCTTGTCCCTTTTGAATCATATCTTGTCCCTCGATTCTAAAACTTTCATGACGTTTCGAATGGTACAAACAATTCTGTATATGTCCTTTTGGAGCGCTGGCAATGTTTCATCTGTTGTATTTGAGACCAATGACATCTAGCTCTAAAATGGTAACGTTACGTTAGGTATTTCTTGTTACAACAAAGGAGTAGTAAAGCAAGAGTCTGCGTCACTTACATGCCCCTTTCTTGCCGAGTTAAATCCTAGCTTATGTTGTGGATGAAATTTGCCTTAATACGCTGCTTTCGGTGCCACGTTCGTGTACCGGTAGATACCGTATATACTCACTTATAGATCGAGTCCAACTGCAAATAACATAGATCCGGGTATCAGGGTATATGTTGCGACGGCAGATCTATGTCTATGCAGTCTGCAATTGGACTCGTCTTATAAGCGAGTACATAGGTACATAATTTACATACTTTTACTATTTTGATAAACTCATGATCACCTAACTCTGCCTCAGCGAACAGTGGCTTGTGAAAATTGATTGTATTGCCAGTAATTACAAATCACATCACTATCCTAATTCTTTACCATCACTTTCTAATGTTGATTATTTGATGAAAAATCTACCTTCAACTTCTTCATCTAACTGCATCACTGGCCTTCTCATTATGTCGCAGGAATTCAAGGAAATTAAGATCTCCGAGAACGATATTCGTAAATATCATGGACCCTGTGTTGAACAGCTCCTTTATGACATCATTTTGTCCCTGCATTACGTAAATCCGCAAATGCAATCGCGGCTGTAATGTTACCATTTTAAATCATATAAACATGCATATATTTTCTGATCTAGGGCATCAGCAGTGTTGAAGATGTGTTCTATATTGACTTCTTGCTGTAAGATTCAAATGCTCCTCCAGCTTGTCGGTAATAATGAACACCGGTTTGAAAATCAATGCTTATAGATGTTTGTTTTCATACTGAACGAGAAACACTGACGACTATCTCTCTGGCTTGCCTGGAGATTTGTATTCAGTGTAAACTTTAGAGAACTTCTAACTGAATTAAAATATGGGTTCTTTATTAAAAATTTCAAGAAATGGACTGGTAGAGTCTTGTATTGGGCATTGCATATCACGACAAACGTTGACTATAGCTGAATGAAGACGGATATGTAGCGTTGACATAAGTCTGACTTTGTATAAAATGTATAATACATTCTGAAACATTCAATATATTAAGCAATTTCATCACATAGAACGGAAAAGATGAAAGGACGCAATTATCATTTTCACATTACTTCTGTAAAGTGAACAGCTTCCTGACAAGACTCATCTGCTATGTGACGATACAGAGAAAAGTTGGGCTATAAGTACTATAATCGTGGTTACATCCACAGCCAGAGAACTTGAGGTAAAACAGGTTCCATACTGCCGGCGCCTTGTGCATGCATCATTTATTGCACAAAAATCGGTATTTCTAAATTGCTAGGAATAAAACTAATGAACCCCGCATAAAGCCGTACGAGGCAACGAAATCCATCTACATTTTAGTTAATATATAATGCATCGGTATTCACTTACACACAATTCCGTGACATTAACCTCAATGTTTGAATTCTCCAACCACACAGAGTCGAAGTGATATTGAAAACCGCCACGTATTTATGGATTTTATGAGACCAGGGTGTCTGTAATAATTTTTCCCCTTGAGCTAGAGCTTTTCTAGAATGTATAAAGCGTAGTAGTTATCACTTCTGCCTTGTGGATATCACTGTGAACATATTATGATTAGTTTGACATTTCAATGAACTGTTCATAAGAGCTTGGACCGCGCGATGAACAAATAATTGTTGTTTTTGTTGTTTTGTTTTTTTTTAAATTGGGGTGGGTGGGTGTTTAAAAAGACTATTAGCTATATCATAACGAGGAAATAGAAGGTATGTGTCTCTTCCAATGGCACACTGATGCAGAAGACCCAGTATGGGCTGGAGGGGTATCGAACTCGCGAACCTAGATTACATTTCTGGCGCTCTACCAACTGTGCTATTGCGGCTACCCATCCGATAAGTATTTATGGAGGTGTACATGCACTATCCATGTTTCACGTTACTATGTTATATGTTACTATGCATGTTATAAGTTAGCGAAACAATTCTGCTGTCCTATACCTGATTAATCTATGCACTGCAATACCTTTATTAATGTAGTCAACTAGGTCCTATAAAAATATACCACTGAAATGCCTAACTTACATGCCATTCTGATCGACCTGTTCGTTTCTTTTGGTTTGCATGAAATGAAGGGTAGAATGCAAACCAATGGTAATAGAAATAACAGAAAAATCACATCGCTGTTTTTGTCTTGTTTCGAGTTTCTTATATATTTGGCACGTGCTTACCCTAAATAAGGTAAAGTAAAACAAGAAAATGATTTTAAGAAAATCTTCGCAAAATTAAAATATTTAGCTATTTACTCTTTAATGCAGTTATAAAATTGCTTCTAGATTAAGCAAACTGTTTTCTAGTCCCCATATATAAACATCATAAGCATATCTCTTCCCTCCTCCTTTCTTCTTTCCCCTTTCATTATGGAGAGAGAGAGAGAGAGAGAGAGAGAGAGAGAGAGAGGACGTGTGTCTTCTTAATCGGCAGTTCGTGTCTTTTCGATAATATTATATAAACAAAATTCCCATTCTTAGCTAATGTATGTTTCTGCGGTCTGTTGTAAGGTATAAGCTATTTCTTAGGTGAATGAAGTTTACCCGTTAATATGTCCAAAATGAATAATTCTAAATGCTTAAAATATAATAGAGACTAACTTGAGACTAACTTCATTCACTTCTGACTGTAAACAGTATCAAATGTTTTAATGAGATAATGCGAGGGACAGGTTTATTTTGAAATGTCGACGCAATCTAGGACGAAGGAAAGATTTTCCAGTTTTACTATGAAATTCCACTACAATCAACATCTGAGGCAGTACATAGAGTGATTCGTAGGTGAATAACGTTTACATTTGCCACATGCATAAAATATAAGCGAAATAACTTATTCCACATCCTACAGTAAATTATGAAAAGTTCTGATGGGCTAATGCAAAGGTCAAGTTTATTTCAAAATTTCCAGGAAATCTAGGAAAAAGGAAAAGAGCTCGAATTTTGCTATACAATTCCTGTTTTAAACATCTAAATATAATAACTTAATCTCCAGCATGCTCTTATTTCTAATAGTCATTGGTACTTTGTACAGTTTTAATAATCGATCTTGTCCATTATTACTGCTGCATGTTTGGGGAATAATTTGTATTGATTCTTTGGAGCTGTGATCCAAGACCTAGTTGCAATTAGCGTTCTCTGGAATGTAGTATCTACTTCGCTGTTTAAAGCGGATATTTAAAATGTTTTTTTTTTCTTTTTTGCAAACAACGTTATTTATTTTTTCTTGTAGGCTTATCGTTTGGCTATTTTATAGTTGTTAAAAATTGTAACTAAAATACGTCTGAATAAATATAAACCAAGCCTTATGAAATCTTAAGTTTTCAATTTAGCGGAGAGGTAAGTTGTGCCGGTATCAAGCGTATACAGAAGCATCATTACACACTCTTACCAATGATTACACACTCCTGCCAATGATTACCAATGATTACACACTCTTACCAATGATTACACACTCTTACAAATGATCAGTCTAGATTTCAAAGTTAGATGCTAATGATTTCTTTTATTTTCGTATGTCAAGTAAGGTCTGTGAAATTCATCAGGTTAGAGAAACAGAAACTCAGAAATATTTTTCTGTGTACCATATTTACAGCAAAATATCTTATTCAGCCAATAAACATATCTAAAATGGACTTCAGTACAATTTATCTTATGAATTGTGACAATGTGTGATTACAGATTGCAACAATGCCATTTCAGGTTTTATATTTTAATTTGGAAGACTTATACTGAGACTTTCTTTAATAATAAACTCTGGAGCATTTCCGTTATAAATCAAATGAACTATGTTAGATATATGATTTTAAATAGGCGATTGTACTTACATTTTCGATATTTTGTTTTAAAACATGCATTGGATGCAAATATTTTCCATAGTGGAACAATAATTCACAAACATTATCCTAATAAGGGTTATGATTCCCAACAGGGCATCTATTTTTGACAACCTGTGATTACTATTTTATGATCATGTTTATTTTCCACCATTCCCTTTCTCATGTAGACGTTTACACCATTTTTGGCCGATCCGATACTTTGTGGTACCCTTTGTATATGTGTTAACAAGGTATTTTCTTTACTGTTGACCCAAACTTCGTGTCTCTTGCATGTATGTTTTAACCATTTTACAGAATGGTACTGTTGTCATTTGGAACTTTTCAGTTATGAATGCAGCAGCACTGTATTGCCTCGTGCCAAGCTATCCTTTTCAAATTTAAATTGTTGCCGATTCCTCTCACTGGAATAATGGCAATCATGTTACCTTCATATTAGTATCCCCTTGTAAGAAAAATAAATAGATCAAAAGTTTTCTCATTTTGAGAAAACTGCTGAAAAGTTTTCAATCTCCGAGACAGCAATGGACTTTATTATTACACAGTGTACTTATTGGCAAAGTTCGTGTAGTCTACACTTCACTGTTGGTACAACAAAGTGCTAATTATGGTGTCGCTAAGGAATTTATCTTGAACGGTTATGAGGTGGTACCTGAGGCATATAGACAAAGCTTTTGGAACTGTAGAAAAGAAACTGGACAGACCCATGTCGAATTTGCATGGAAAAAGGAATAACTATTTGATAGGTTGTGCTCAGCCAAGAAGGTTGATCAAGATTACGATAACCTCAGAATCACATATAAATTGAAGAGTTCAAGAATTGCGTTCGAAGTGACGTGAAGACCTATCTTGATGAGCAAACGGTAGAAGCTGAGGAAGAAGCTGCTGGAACAGCTGTTGATTATTCCTTGACTCGCAAAATTTCGTTTGTCAATAACTCTTCCTCAGCTGTTTTTTTGGTATAAAATCATCTCAGTCTCACATGAGTACTTCCAAATCTCAGCCTTGCACAACTGTTAGAAATGAACTTTTTTCAAATACTGCTAATTACTTTGCAACAATATTTTGGTTCTGATACACAAACCTTTCTTCACTGATCACTAATATTAGCCATATGTTTGCTACCGAACTTGCAAATTTTAAAAAATACGAGTACTTTACCTTGAATTAATTCAGTGTCTGATTTTAATGTTCGTATCGATTTGTACTAAGCCAGACGCTTTTCAATACGTGACCATTAATGCGGCAAGCCGCATGTTCTTAATTTCACTAGATATTTCTGTAGGGCCCAAAGTTTTCCCAGCCGAGACTCGCAATACATCGAAATCATATCACAAATTCTATCAAACATTTCCTGCTTTGGAGAATCGACATCTAGTAAATTAGTAAGGTACCTTTACACGTAAATTTACTAATGACTTACACATTTAGGGTCATATGTATTAGCCTTTGTATCGGTTGATTTTCGATGGCGAGGAATACCCCTGTCCATCTAAGGTCAAAACAGAATCGAAAATGAAACTGACATCTACCTGTAAATCATTGAACTAAACTTGATTTGAATCCGCAAACTAAGGATTATTTTTTTCTGTACGTGCATTATAATCTCCCATCTTTAAGACAAATCTGGATTTTGCCATCATATCAGTGATTTCTCTTTGGAATTCTTCTTGCCAGTTACTCTTTAGGAATCTAAAACTTTCACCTGGGACAAAAACACCAAATATTATATTTTCTTATATTGTAAATAATGATGTCGATAGCCTAGCCCAAAGAACATTTTCACATGTAGTCGGTACTTCATAGGCAAACTTGGAGTATTTCTATATTTGAAACAAAACTTGGAGTATTTCTATATTCGAGAAAAACTCGTGTTATATATATTTAATTTAATTGTTTGTCTCTTAGTTTTAATTTTTTTTTTTAATATTTCATTACATGTTATTGTAATGTAACATTGTTTGCTGGACTTTACCTTGTCCAAAATTGAGTTCATTTCTGCTTGACCTGATTGACTTTTAATTTTTTTTTTTAAATTTCATTTATGTACACAACTAATAATAGCTTCATTATTCTCTATGTATATGAGCTTATTATCAGGATTATTATTCAGGTAAACATAGAAGGAGTGAATATGTTGATCATGGTCAGGGTTTTGGAGATTCCCAAGTGAACTTTATAGGCTATTGTGTTGTAAATAAACAAGGCAAATTAGATCATTCTAGAAGGTTATTTTCCATTAGGTAATGGTTGTCTTTAGAAAATGTTAATTGTGACCTTGAGGTCAAGCAGAGAACTATATATTATCTTGCGACTGTGAGGATTTTACCAGTTGTGCTTTAACATCGAGCACTTTAAGTTGTATTATGTTGTGACCAGTTTGCGCTGAATTTTATTTTCTTCAAATTATTGAACTCAAGTGATTATTTTCTCTGGAAATACAGAAGTGCTCTGATAAAATTCTTGGATAAAGACATTCATTGCAATTTATACTGAATTCAAACCTGGAATAATATTTCTATGATTCAACAAGAGACTGTTGACACATCAGTTCTTCGCAGACCATAAAAGGCATGTCATCGCCTTAAATGTTTGATCTCTTTGGGACTTGAACTGAGTTTTATTCAGTACTTTTTATTACTAGGACTTGTGTCTTTAATTCTTGGATCATTTTTGGATTTAATTCACTATACCGTAAGTTCTTTCTTCTAATTTTTCAATTTGTATTCTAGGGAAATAATTTATTTGTTAAATTTTACAAAACTTGTTGTCTTCACTCTTTCCTGTTACTTATTTTAAGAGCACAGACTCGTAACACTTGGAGTACTTCTACATTCGTAAAAATTTTGGAGTATTTCTATATTCGTGACAAACTTGGAGTACTTCTACAGAGATGTGTGATCAGGTAGAAATAAAGGTACAGATTTATGTGAACAGGAAGAGATAAAGTTACAGATGTGTGAACGGGTAGAAAGAAAGGTACAAATGTGTGATCAGGTGTGAGAAAGGTACAGATGTGTTTGATCAGTTAGAGAGATAGAGCTACATATGTGTGATCGGGTAGAACGAATATGTACATATATGTGTGGTCAGGTAGACAGAGAGGTACAGACGTGTGAACAGGTAGAGAGAAAGGTATAAATATGTGATCAGGTAGAGAGAAAGGTACAGATATGTGTGATCAGGTAGAGAGAAGGTATAAATACATATGATCAAGTAGAAAGGTACAGATATGTGTGATCAGGGAGAGAGAAAAGGGTAGGTAGTGTAAGAATCGATTTCAGCCTAATTACTTTTTCCACAATTTGTTTCCTTAAAGACTCATTGTTTTGTGCGAATTAATTAAATTGTGTCCAGTTCAGTGGAAACAGACGTGTACTAAGCATCCAAAGATGAGTGACGTTATGCAGTTTTATTTATATATTTTCTGTACTCAGTGTAAAAAGAAACAAACGTTCATTTACAATTCATTAGGAAGGTACGTGGAAAAATAGGACTTTATTTCTGTTTATTTTAAAGTATGTATGTATGTATGTATGTATGTATGTATGTATGTATGTATGTATGTATGTGTTACGGGTACAAAAGTTGCAAAGAATAACATCCAACACAAAGTAGATTCAAAACCAATTTTTAATTTTCACCCAAGTTAGCACGTTTTCAAACTCAAAGCATAATCTTTGTAATTTACGAATGGCACGATAAGGTCCCTTACAGCGAGCCTTCATCTTCGATGCATCGGATGAAAGCAACACCAAAACTTCATCTCCCGGCCTAAATTCCCGTTTGGTAGCATTTTTGTAGTACCATGATTTAACTTTCTTGTGACACTCTGTCAAATTTTCTTTCACTAACTCACTTACATCAGCCAATCGCTGACGAATTGAAAGCACATGTTCTACAACTGACTTCTGTGTCTCAGAATCACCGGTGAATGGATCCTTAAGAATCTCCATTGGTCTTCTTACTGGCCAACCATACAGCAGCTCAAATGGAGAAAACCCAGTTGCCTCATGTGGTACTTCCCTATAGCAAAACAGCGCGTAAGGCAGTATCACATCTCGCTCTTCACCGTTCGTGGAACACAGTTTCTTCAAGACAGCTTTGAGAGAGCCATTAAATCTTTCGAACTTTCCATTCGATTGTGGCCTGTAAAGAGAGGTTGTTATCACCTTGATGTTCAACATGTTGTAGAGTTCTTTTAGAAAAGTACTTGTGAAGTTGGTCCCTTGGTCTGTACAGATAATTCTAGGTATACCAACCCGACTACATAGGCCAATTAAAGCGTTGGCCACCATTTTGGCATCAATGTCTTTCAATGTTATTGCTTCCTGATACCGGGTGGCTTCATCAACGATGGTTAGCATATATTTGTTCCCGGCCTTTGTGCGCTGTAGTGGTCCGACGATGTCCATCGCAATCTTAACAAAAGGGTGAGACACAATTGTTTGACACACCACTGGAGCTTTCTCTTTCCCTTTTCTCCCTCCTGTATTTTGACAGATTTCACAGGCCTGACAGTGCCTCTGAATATCCCCAAACATTCCTGGCCAATAAAATGCGGTTGTTATTCTTGCCTTCGTTTTCTCCCTTCTTAGGTGACAAGCAAGGGGTCTATCATGCGCCAGCTCCATCACTGCTTGACGTAACTGCTTTGGTAAAACTAATTGGATTCCATATTTTTCTCCATCAGCGACTTCTACTTCCGCATTAAAAGTCCATGTTCCCAGAAAAATGCATTGCCCACGACTTCTGCTTCACTTGTAGATGACAGGGTCTTTTCTCTCACACCAGCCAAGGAGCTGTCATTCTTTTGATACTGAGAAATCAACTTCACATTAACATTGTGCAACTGATCAAGCGACAGGTTCTCGTCATCAGCCTCATCTTCACGATGGATGCCATCCTCGTCCTCATCAGGACCATGATCAATATCTTCATCCGAAAATTGCCCATCCAGATGCACGTCGTCCAGTTAATGGGATCGGACCCCACATTCTTTTATTTTTCTTTCACGTTCAACAGCTTCCTCTTTCCGCGCCCTTGCCTGGTTCCTTGTTACTACCATAGTCCCTCTTTTACTTAATAGAATGTCCATACCCAACAGCGCTTGTGCTGCCAAGTCAGGTACTAGTCCAACCTGGATATGACCCTTGTAGAATGGCGTGTCTAATTCTATTATGGCTTATTTAGCCTCAAACGGCTGTCCAATGGCGGTGTAGAGTGTCAGGCTCCGCCCTTAAAGGATACATAACTTATCGATCAGGTCCTCACTTATCAAGGTCATCTCTGCACCTGTATCTTTAACAAACAATACTTCCTTGTTCACTGTTCCCGGTACATCTATTAGGCGTTTACCAATTGTATTCTGGACAAAGCAGGTTGCTTGATTTTGTTTATTTCTGCTGGGACAATCACGCAAAACATGACCCTTCTGGTCACATTTATACCACTTTTTGTCTCCATAGGATTTTTCTATCAAACCACTTTTCTTGAACTGAGGTGAACTTGATGCTTGGTTATTTGCTTGTTGTCGGCTGTGCTTAGGGTCGAACTTACTGTCATTGATGGGCAAAACGTAGTCCTCAGCAGCGTCGACAACAGACCAACTGCCCTTGTTGCGCTTTATCTATTGGGCCTGCACTGGCGGGAGAGCCTTCACGAAGTACTCACCTGCTATACATCTATGTGGATCTCGACTATCAATGAACCGTGTTCAATACTGCTCTATACGCGCCATCAGACCGCTCAATGTTTCGCTTGCATCCCTTATGCTTACTAACTGACTAAAATATTTGTGAGGTCTTTTCCCAAACCTATTTATCAGGGCCTTTCTTAGCTCAATATAGCTTTCGCTTGTTTGATGTGCTACCTCTCTTGCCTCTCCTGTTCGCAGCGTTCTCAGTCGCAGGGTTTCATTTCTTCACCCCATTTCGCATGATCAGCTACGGCCACAAATTCCGAGAGAAACGTAAGAATATCTTCTTTGGCTAGATGATTGTAAGTTTGAAGTTTGACTTTGAATGGGAGGCTGCCATTTTTTTTTATCTACGTCTTTCTGATGTCTCATTCTTTCTATCTCTGACTCCAGCTCTTTATGTTTAAGATTGTGCTCCATTCGCAACTTCTCGCTTTCAAGGTCTAATTTTTATCTCCCAATTGCGCATTCTCTCTCTAACTGCAACCGGTCGCGTTCACTTTGATTGTTGGTGTCCTTGGATGTTTTTAATTTGCTCTGTGTTTTCTTTAGTTTTTTTACAAGATGCTCTTCCTCTATATCCATGTCATCTGCTTCTCCGCCACTGAATTCTTCTTCAATGTATGTGAATTGCATCAAATTTGTTTATTGTTTCCTTCTGGTTTTATCCCTTGCAATGCTGTGCTCTTCAGCAATCGTTACTTACTTACTCCTA
Source organism: Megalonaias nervosa (assembly GCA_016617855.1). Taxonomy (NCBI): domain Eukaryota; kingdom Metazoa; phylum Mollusca; class Bivalvia; order Unionida; family Unionidae; genus Megalonaias; species Megalonaias nervosa. Next base: position 1,124 of record JAECUM010040442.1, on the reverse strand, counting down.
CCTTGGGTCGCTATATTAATCCTTTTAATGTTTATTCTTGGCTTAACAGGAATCACATACACAAAGTTACGACGTATATCTAATAGTAATCTGCAGCTACACTACTCAGACAAAACTTTGGTACTTGTGTTGTTTCAATGTTACTGTCAAATATTTTTCCGCAACTTTGCTATCCTACCGCTGCCACCAAAATTGTTATGGGGGACAAAAGTTGCAAACAATAACATCCAACACAAGGTAGATTCCCAACCAATTTTTAATGTTCACCCAAGCTAGGGCTCAAGTCAACTGCACTTAACACATAACAGATTGGTAGTTTTACACCAGGGCGGTAGTTTATCAAAACTTAAGAATGGAGACAAAGTCAGGGTTCATTAACATCATGAATTCTTGCTTTTACAGTGATGACAAATACAGACTCCAAGTCCTATGGGTAGAATATTTTATTACTATCAGATGTGTGTACGATATAGAACTTGTTTCTAAAATTACCATATCTGACCGTTTAAAATCCTTTAAACTAAAACTACCATACACACTCAAGTCTCTTGTCTTAATGTTAATCAATATTTATACAATAAATTGGAAGGAAATGTAAAGCATTAATATGATGTCAACAAGGTATGTATGTATGTATGTATGTATGTATGTATGTATGTATGTATGTATGTAGAAACAATTCTACAACTGTGCAAAGTACACACTGTAAAACCCGAGCACTCGAAGGGTACTTTCTGACTGGTATCATGATCGACTTGGATACTCATAATGGATGCAATTTTCTCTTGTAAGCTACAACTGATGTATATTTATTTGAAGTGTTAACTGAGCCGTCGCTTCATTCTGTTTTCAGGTAGATATGGGAACTGTTGTATATTGTCATTAGGTCTCTATCGACCAAAATGAGTCTCGATATATGCAGTTCGCATCAAAATATAGTACCATATATTTACTTCAGTTTCCTCAAAGCTTTTGATCTATACTGTGGGGTAGTTGATAGTGTTTTGTGTAATTTTGTATAGTAATAATAAAATGTATATATGCATGTATGTATCTGTGACACATGTATATATGCATATATATTCACGTACGTACGTATGTATGAATGTAACGTGTACGCGTGA
>JAECUM010040441.1:0-17145 GCA_016617855.1 Megalonaias nervosa | reverse complement strand
TATATATATATATATATATGATGATCTATTTGTCACTGATATGAATAAATCATTGAATGATGAATATAATAGATCTTTAGCTGATCTTATGATTCATGTCGCTGGGTTGGTAAATCATTACAACGAGGACACAACAAATAATATCATGGGGGTAATTCAGCACATAAATTCAGTGATACATGATTTTAATTATATTAAGAATTTTATGGTTGAAAATCTACGTCTAACTGATCCATTTTCACATAGTAGAGCCGAGTTCAAACTTCCTAAGTTTAATTTCGATATTGACAATTACTTTCCAAAAATCCTTGAATCATGGAGAAAAATATCTCCTCCACCAGCCATTTTAAAGTACAATAACGAGCCGTACGGTGGAGGCCGTCATATTTCGCCGGGCATCGTTAATATTACCTCGACGATCGCGGTCAATCTAGTATGTGACGTCATTGATGGTAGTTATCAGTTGGCACTGAAAAATCTAACCAAACCCAACAAGGATACATTCTGTATTCGTTTACGCCTCAAGTACCACCAGGGTATTTGATTGTATCAGAACCAATTAATCCCGTTTATTTAAGATGACATAATCCGCTGTTATCGCGGATACATTTCAAACTTACTGACCAGACTGGGCACTTGTTGGACCTTAGGTCAGAGATGCTAAATATAAATCTGTATGTGCGTTCATAGAGCGTGATCGTAAAACGTCATCGTAGAAAACACCAAGCAAAAAAAAAATCTGTCAGAATAAAATATTTTTTTTTTACCCTTGATTTTATCAAGGAGTCAGAAATGAATTATCCCTCTTGTTTATTCCTTGACTATGTCAAGGTGACACTATTGGTTTCGTTGTCAGAGACATAATCACCAGTGACAATGTCACTACAGTCACTTTGACTTTTATTATGGGTAGAGTAACATTCGTTGTTATCCGTCATCGACATAATCTCTCTATTTTTTTTATACGAGCTTGTACAAGTCTTTTTGTTTCATATTCGTGAGATAATTCTGACCTAACCTTTCCGATTGAGCGTGAAAGGGGAACAAATAATTTTACCTGTGTGTCTGTAATTGCTGCCAGCGATTGTAACATTGCCTGTTGGATCAATTTTATGAATCTATAATCGGAGGGTAGTGAATATCTGTTCTCGGATTTTCGAAATTGTAATGACTCAAAATCACACATAATTTTTTCAGGATCAAGTTCGTCAGATATTTTTATACCATCATGTTGTAACTGCTTAATAGCAAGAATAATAGCATTAATATTTTCATGATTCATTATATAATAAATATTTGTTTAAATGAAAAGTATAAGTTTAAATATATTTCTGAATTCTGAATGAAAATAAATATAAAAATATTTCTGAAAATAAAAATACAAAAGTAAACAGCAGAATGATGTTCGGTCTGCCATTCCGTAAGGTCCTTTCATTGGTGCCTTTCTTATGGCACTTTTCATTTAGTTAAGGCCTTACTTATGTCCCACAGTCACCGTATGAGACCTTTTCGTCTGGCGACATTTTTTGTGTGGGGTACCCTTCAGTGAGGTCACAAGGTTACGAACTCACATCACCCTGCTGTTTATTTTGGGGAAGTTCCTACATAGACAACCCCCCCCCCACGGGCGAATTTTTAATGTGCGAAAAGAAATATTACAAATTTAAAATGTTGTCTAGGTTTTTCAATTTCATGTACACCCCCCCAAATCAGACCCCGGGGTTAGTGCAAAACGCACTCACCACGTTGTTCGACTTGGCGAGGAGGTGTACACGGGGGATATTCCCCAATTATGTTAGAAAAATTGGTATCCCATGGGATAAAACTAAAGACCGCGAGTATGAGAGTCAGCCACGCTACTAACTGGACTACGAGTTTCAGTTATAAATATACGTTTCAAAAATAACTATATAGTTACCTAGCCTTGACTCAGTCACCTTTACTCTGTCAAGAATGATTAGTATTGTACTACCAGATTCTGTGATTCTGAATAAAATATAAAATAAATGGCGAAAATCTACAATTTTACACATTTCTGCCTTGATTAAAATATATACAGTTTTAAGCTGTTTGTGTAGGAGATGGCATGTAACAGTAGTCTGCTTGAAATGTGAGGCAGTTATGTACATGTGTTCATAATAGTGGAGTTTGCCACACAGAGATAGAACGGTTATTTGGTCAATCTGATGCCTCTATCATCGTTGGCAAATCGCGCTAAATGTTTATATTTATTAATGATTTAGCGTGATTTGCTAACGATGAAAAACACTAGGTAGAACAGTCTATGTTGAATTCTGAGGGTTGTATAGATGACATGTAACATTACTCATTGCGGGCATCTGCCTATACGCAGTGTACATGTATATTCGCACAGATGAGATATCGGCTCATAATAGTGGAATTCGCCACACAAGATAAAACAAACAAACCCTGGAACAGTCTACGTCTGATTTTACAGGTTGAATAGATGATATATAACAGTAGCGTACTGTGATACTGGTCGCAATGTGAAGCAGTTTTGTGTTTGAGGGATTGGGACACACATTACTGAATACAAATGTGCGGTCAATGGTTCTACTGCGATTTTTTGACCAGAAATTTTTTTCTGAAGTTTTCGTCGTTATCATTCATCACAAGACGTTGGTATAAGAGATCTTAATCGTTAAGAGAATACCACACAATCTCGGTCTGTTACTTTTGCTATTCTTTACCGTAACTTTACTCCGAGGAGGAGGACGCGTGGCCATGCGAAAATATTCATTATCCCCATGGAATATAATTTTTTCTTTCATTATGATAAAGAAAGAGTGAAGTCAACAAGCTTTGTAAATTTTAACAAAAATAATTTATTTCCCTAGAAAACACGGTGAGAAGGCAAATATGTGAAACAAGACCCACGACTCACGAAGAAGATCCAAAAATATGTTCTAAATTTGTAAAAAATCCCACAAGTCCCTTGAATAAACAGTTCCAAATTGATACAGTCCGAATCCCAGCTCCGATCCAAGATGGCGGACGATGACGTCAGACGAAGGCTAACACAAAATGTCCAGAACTTTCACCGTAAAGCACAATCTGCACTGTTCTGTTCCGACCCAGAAGCAATTTCATCAAATGTCCCTGTCCAAAGCCAGCAGTGCGGCTCTCCAGGGAAAACAATTATTTAGAAAGCAGATGAAACACAGCTACCACCACCAACAACACACATGTTGCTCCTCGCACGAACGCGCAACTCTCTCCAGCACAGAAATATCCCTCTTAAGGTATTATAAACTCCGTAAGATGTTATGATGTGACTCTGAACCACGACTGACTACGATTACGACTCTAACCACGACTAGACTTTTCTTACAGGTAACTCAGCATTTAAAACAAGCTAATGCGTCATTACATGTACACACGCATGAAAGACACGTGCGACTTCGAAATCACTACAATGCGTAAACAAGTATTACTTCGAAATAACGCGGTCACAGCCAACCACCCACACAGCTCCCTCCCACTGTTTACCCGATACGAAAAACCGTCATGCAAAAACCATGCCTACACGAGTCACATCCACGTTCCAAATAAACACGATGCTTCCAACAAATTACCAGACCCTGCCAACACAATCATCACCACAACAATAATAACATTTAGTGATATAAAAATAAAACAAAAAATGAAACAAAGAAATAGAAGAATCCAAACCTCAACACACATGTAATTTCACTACAGGGTCGTAACACCTTCCCCCATAAAGAAAAAAGAAAGATTTATGTAATAAAGCTTTCTTTTTTACCAGATGTAAATTATACATGAGGTTAAAAAAAAAAAGTACGTAAGAAGAACTTATGAATTTACGCAAAGGTGTATATGAAAATGACATTTTAAATTATCTTTTCCTTTAATGTGCCTGATATCAAGATTGTACTCTTGCAAAACTAACCTCCATCTCAACAGTCTTTGATTTTTATTTTTCATTCTGCTGATGAAAGTAAGGGGGTTGTGATCACTAAACACAACAACCGGAGAAGGAGCTGAACTGATATAAACTTCAAAATGCTGTAACGCTAGCATTAAAGCCAAGCATTCCTTCTCGATTGTTGAGTAGTTTCTTTGGTGTTTATTTAATTTCTTAGAGAAATAACACACTGGATGTTCAGCACCATTTTTGGCATCTTGAAGCAAAACTGCTCCAACCCCAACATCACTTGCATCCACAGATAGTTTGAATGGTTGACTGAAATCTGGAGCTGTTAAAACTGGTGCACCTTTAAGTATGGCTTTTAATCTATCGAAAGCTTCTTGACATTTTTCAGTCCAAAGAAAATTGTTTTTCTTTCTCAACAAGTTTGTCAGAGGTTCAACAATATCAGAAAAATTAGAACAAAATTTGCGATAGTACCCGGCCATACCCAAAAATCGCATCAGCTGTTTTTTTACTGACAGGCACAGGAAATTCAGAAATAGCCTTGACCTTAGCATCTATAGGTTTAATTTGACCATGTCCCACAATATGTCCTAGAAAAGTAACACACGCACGGCAGAACTCACTTTTAGATAAATTAATAGTCAAATTTGCATCCGTGAGTCTGTCGAAGAACTTCCGAATCGTGGCTAGATGTTCTTTCCAGGTGTTGTTGTAGATGATGACATCATCAATATAGGCATCACAATTGTCTAGACCAGAAGTAATCATATTCATAAGGCGTTGAAAAGTACTTGGAGAACCCTTCATCCCAAATGGCATTACTTTATACTGGTAGAGTCCATCTGGAGTCACAAATGCTGAAATTTCTTTTGCTCTTTCCGTTAGTGGAATTTGCCAAAACCCTTCAGAAGGTCGAATTTAGTGACGTATTTGGCATTTCCAATTTTGTCGATACAATCGTCGATTCTTGGCAATGGAAATGAGCCTGTTTTTGTCACACTGTTCACCTTCCTATAATCCGTACACATTCGGAAAGTTTTATCCGGTTTCGGAACAAGAATGCACGGTGAACCCCAATCACTCTTACTGGGCTCTATAAAATCATTTTCCAGTAAATACTGAATCTCTTTTTTCATGTATTTCTGTTTAAAAGGATTCATCCTGTAGGGGTATTGTTTCATGGGTTTTGAATCTACTATTACAACGTCGTGAAAAATTTTGTTTGTCCTTGTAGGCACGTCTGGAAACAAGTGCTCATATTCAGACAATAATTGTTTAAGTTCACTTGTTTCTTAATTTTGTAAATGAGAAAGTTTCTGGTCTAGATTTTCCATAACTTTCGAATTCCGAAGACTTGTTGTTCCAAGATCAGATGAATCCAACACAATTCCTTCATTCAAATCCTCAGCTGGTGGGACAGGTACAACTAAATTAATTGCATCATTTACTTGGCTATTTCTTTTAAAATAATAGTACTCCATTAATTTACTTAGACTTGAGTACTAATATTATAATTTAACTCATTCATTTTCTTCTTTACTTTGTAAGGGCCATAAAATCTTAATTGAAGAAAATTCTGCAGAATGAGCAAGAGAGAATGGACTTTATTACTGGACTCAAAACTTCTCTCTAGTATACTTCCGTGAAACCATAGTTTCGCTTTTGACTTGAACTGCTGAATGCCAAATTCAAGTATAACAAGCTGGGATATTCCAGACTTGAAATTTGACCTTTGACCAGATTGAACAAATTTGAGAAGGCCAAATTGAGCAAATTCCTCAAAGGAATTACCTCTGGAAAACTTGTTGACACACACTTGATGGTCAACAAATTTTGGTTACCTGACTTGGTCTTTGGTAAGGGACTAACACAATCTCCCATAATACTGATTGGCTCGTCAAATGCAGGAATTCGTTGCAGATGAGCTTTAGGTATCTTTTGATTTGGTTTTCCTACAATTTGACAAGTATGACAAGATCTACAAAACTTGCACACATCACTTTTAATTTTTGGCCAATAGAAGTGAGTCAAGATCTTCTGATACGCTTTATTGATCCCTAAATGACCAGTCATAGGAGTTTCATAGGCCAAACTAAGTATTTCCTGTCTGTAAGGTTTTGGAACCACAATCTGATATTTTACTGACCATTCCTCACTAGCAGGTACCTCGGGAGGTCTCCATTTTCTCATAAGGACTCAATTTTTAATGAAGTAACAGACAGGTACTTCAGTTGCTTCAGTTTCACTAACGGCCCGCTGAAACAAACAGGAGATCTCAGGATCCTTCTCCTGTTCGACGACAAGTGATTGTCGTTTGTCACCCTGATCAGATAAATGAGAATGAGTATTCAAAAGAGGATCACTATGATCAATACCTTTTGACTGATCCAAATTAGAAGTGAAAGTGACCTCATCAAAAGCCTGACCAATACATGTGTCAGCTAAAGGAATACATTCCTTATCAAAATCATTCTCAAGAGCTTTCTTTGCCATAGCTCTGGTAACTGCACAAGCTGGGAATAAATCAGGGATTTCTTTTTCAATAGGATGAACTTTCTGATCCAAAGAAGGCTTGTCAGTTACAAGTGGATTAACCACAACCTTGTCTCCAGCTAAGTCATTGCCTAGCAACAAATGAATGCCCTCAACGGGTAAAGTAGACACTACACCGACTGTCACAGGTCCTGAAACTAAGTCTGATGACAAATTAACAGAATGGAGAGGAACATTAACAAAGCCGCACTCTACTCCCTGAATGAGAACACCCTCATTAGAACAGGTCTTTTCAGAAGAAGGCAAAATACCTGAAACTAAAAGACTCTGAGAAGCTCCTGTATCCCTTAAGATTTTAATAGGGATAGGATTGGCCAAATCACCCAAGAGTGATACAGAACCCTTCGACATGAATGGTTCAAAATTCTCCAAAACACAATCAGACTGAGGTTTTTCAAACCCAACAAATGTATTGTTTTCAATACATGACCGTGACCTTGACCTCTTAGCAATAAGATCATTTGGGATAGGTCTATCTTGATTCTGATGTCTATATTTCAATTTGAAGCAATCAGAAATGACGTGTCCTTTTTTCTTGCAATAGGTACACGTAGGAATAGACAAGGATTTTGAATCAAGTCTCTCAGAGGTTTGATTTTTAGAATTTGTGCCACATTGAGTTTTACTGAGAGTCGTATTTGGTTGAAACACCTTTCTATCAGTAGACTGCTGAGTGAAAGAGTTGCTTACAGCAGGAACTTTATGAGTTAAGGAATACTCATCAGCAGCAATAACAGCTTTTTCCAAGGTTTCAAACTTATGCTCTTCAAGATGATTCAAAATGTCACTATGGACACAGTTCTTGAACTCTTCAAGTAATATTAATTGTTCAAGACTTTCAAAATCATGCTCGATTTTCTTGGCTAAGCACCATCTTTTGAATAACTGTTCTTTTTCTCTAGCAAATTCAACATAAGTTTGTCTAGCGTCTTTCCTATAGTTTCTGAACTTTTGCCGATAAGCCTCAGGGACTAATGCATAACCCTTCAAGATGCATTCCTTAACCAAATCGTAATCAGAACTTTGTTGTACTGACAGAGATATATAGATATCTCTGGCCTTGCCACAAAGTACACTCTGCAATAATTGAGTCCAATACTCTCTTGGCCATTTCGAATTCTCAGCAACTTTTTCAAAAAGAATAAAATATTTGTCTACTTCCTTTTCACTAAAAGGGGGAACTAACTTGATGTTTCCTAAAATGTTAAAATTTGAATTTGCACGGGAAGTGGAATCGTGTCTGTCACTTGCCAGATCCAATTCTTTCATTCTAATTTGAAATTCTTTATCTCTTTCATCCTTCTCTTTTTGCATCTGTCTCTCTCTCCCTTTCTTCAAATTGCATTTGTTCCTTTTGTAATTCTATTTGCCTCTCTTTTTCCCTTTCTTCTAATTGCATTTGTCTTTCTTTTTCCCTTTCTTCTATTTGTCTTTGTTCCTTTTGTAATTCTATTTGCCTTTCTTTTTCCCTTTCTTCTAATTGCATTTGTCTTTCTCTCTCCTCCCTTTCAGATTGTAATCTCATTTGTTGTTTTTGATTCTGAAGCTCGAGCTTCCTTAACTCTATTTCCATTTTTTTATTTTTAGTTCTAATTTCTTACTGTCAGAGTCTGTCATGGACTTACTGACAGATGCCAAAACACTTTGGTCAAAAACATTCTGTCCTACCAAATAATGAATTAAAATTTTTTTGATTTCTTGCGTTGTCAAGGAAGCTTTAGCTTCAGAAAGATCGTACTTTCTGGCAAGTTCAAGCAACTCATCCTTCTTCAGACTATCCAACTGTTGTTGAGTTGGACCAGAAAGAAAACTCTCCATTTTTGACATTCTTAAAGCCTGTTGTTTTCAATAAAATTTCAAATAAAATGAACTAGGGAATTTAAATTTTAATTTTTAGCCAATTTCATATATCAGCCAAATTCATAGATCCAATCCCGGACGAGCAACCCAATTTCTTTATGTTACGTATCGGCTCGTTCAAAGTAACACAAAGAAAGAGTGAAGACAACAAGCTTTGTAAATTTTAGCAAAAATAATTTATTTCCCTAGAAAACACGGAGAGAAGGCAAATATGTGAAACAAGACCCACGACTCACGAAGAAGATCCAAAAATATGTTCTAAATTTGTAAAAAAAACCCACAATTCCCTTGAATAAACAGTTCCAAATTGATACAGTCCGAATCCCAGCTCCGATCCAAGATAGCGGACGGTGACGTCAGACGAAGGCCAACACAAAATGTCCAGAACTTTCACCGTAAAGCACAATCTGCACTGTTCTGTTCCGACCCAGAAGCAATTTCATCAAATGTCCCTGTCCAAAGCCAGCAGTGCGGCTCTCCAGGGAAAACAATTATTTAGAAAGCAGATGAAACACAGCTACCACCACCAACAACACACATGTTGCTCCTCGCACGAACGCGCAACTCTCTCCAGCACAGAAATATCCCTCTTAAGGTATTATAAACTCCGTAAGATGTTATGATGTGACTCTGAACCACGACTGACTACGATTACGACTCTAACCACGACTAGACTTTTCTTACAGGTAACTCAGCATTTAAAACAAGCTAATGCGTCATTACATGTACACACGCATGAAAGACACGTGCGACTTCGAAATCACTACAATGCGTAAACAAGTATTACTTCGAAATAACGCGGTCACAGCCAACCACCCACACAGCTCCCTCCCACTGTTTACCCGATACGAAAAACCGTCATGCAAAAACCATGCCTACACGAGTCACATCCACGTTCCAAATAAACACGATGCTTCCAACAAACTACCAGACCCTGCCAACACAATCATCACCACAACAATAATAACATTTAGTGATATAAAAATAAAACAAAAAATGAAACAAAGAATTAGAAGAATCCAAACCTCAACACAAATGTAATTTAACTACAGGGTCGTAGCAATATTAATTTTAGATTGACCAAATAATTTTTCTGCTGCACGGGAAATTATATTTGTATAGTTCAGCAAGGACAACTATTATAAAATTCAAAAATATTTTCTTCTTTTTTTCAGAAATTGCAGCGTACCGAAATTTCATCTTTTGTTCGAATTTCTTCCAATATGCTGATTTGGTTATTTTTTTGCTGCAACAAAACGTATTGAAGGTATGCAAATACCAAAATATTTACCAGCCGCATACATCGAAGGGAAAATTTTTTCTGCACCTGTCTATGTATTTGTAGATTTAATAGTTCTCTTTGCAAACATTTTACATCTCACAGTATTTCCACATGCAGTATTCTGACCCTGTATAACGCTTCGTAAATTTTCTAAATAATTATTGATTTTATTGCTGTCAATATAATCGATAACAAATCCATCTTCAATGACCCCATGAAAACACTCGACCCCAAACCTATGTGGAATAATATTGTTTATTCCCAGCACGAAATCTAAGATAACCGGTATTTTCAACATTACCGACTGTTTTTTTTTTCTTCCTGCTTACACCATCTCGAGATGCCTCATAATTCTTGATGATGTAATGGTAATATTATTTGTATAAATGATTATTTTGAAAATTTGGTTAGATCGTCTTCAGCGTTTTTTTATGAGGATTCATTTTTTTATTTTTGTATCATTATATCGTTTCAGTTCTCTGTATCGTTTGCCACCACACTGTACACACGACTGAGTTTTTCCTCGTACACCAACACCACATCGTAAACACGGTTTTGGTCCTAGACTCCCTCTGCGAAAGCTTTGCATGTGGTAACTACATAATTCATTTACGCATGACTTGTTACAACGAGAAGAAAATCCTATCATTAACCACTTGCGTATGTTCTTTGCTTCAATCATTATATAAATAATTAAAATCTAATTAAATATATATTTGCCTTAATTATAGCATGGAGGAGTTTACGAGATTATCCGCAATTAAACCATCCAGAGAAAGATTCGATTTTGACAAACTACCGAAATCTAAATTTAGTTTTTCGATGCAAGATCTAGCTTTGATAAATAGCGATATAACTGATCGTATCCGTGAAGCTAAACAATAATTTCACAACGATGGTGCAGCTCATACGTGGTCAACATCCAGAATCATAAATGATACTAAAGGTATTGCTGATGCTAGAATGAATGACGAACGAGGAGGAAGAAATATTATCAACTATCTTGATATTCAGCGATATATTATTAGAATAAAATTTATTGTGCAGACAGATGACGATATTTGGATTATCCGTGACAAACGTGACCCTGTACGGCTTCATACTTGAAATAATACTGTTATATTAAATAAAAAATCCAAACCAGGAACAGTTACTGGTATTGATAAACCGTATTATGAACGAGAATATCCTCTGACTGCAGTTGTTTATGAAATATATCCGTTAAATGATTAGCCTAGCGTTAATGATCTCAAACCAATGAAATTTTCCCGATTAAATTGCGTAGCTGAGCGAGTTATAGAACATTTCACAAACGCAGTACGCGGAAATGATTTAACAGATTTGCGACGTAAAAAAAAAAAATAAAATAAATACGTGGGCAGAAACAGTTAATGACACCGGAGCGTCTATCAGCGAGGTTGCTAAGCTAGAAAAAGAAAAAAAAATTATCAATAACAGTTAAGACATTATCCGGAGAGATTTTGTATAAGTCGAAATATACATCAAGAGGAGCTCCAATAACGATTATTTATCATAACGCACATGCATGGACGTCCGCGGTAACAATATTTCCACGAGATAGAACAGTTAAATTCTACCACGGTAACATATTTGATTTCATCAACGATATCAGTAAGAGTGACCCTGTGTCTGTGTGGTTATTTCCAAGTTCCGATGATGAAAATCATGATCAGTTTGTAAGGCCTAGCGGAGAAATTTATCGTGCAGAAATTCTCCACGAGGAAATGAAAAATATTACGCGACACCTTTGGCGTGATGATGTCAGGGTTGAACAATTATTGAATAATTGTTTTACCGTTCCATATATTGCTGCTCACATCACTCAGGAGAAAAATTCATGGAAACCGACAAGATCGGAATTTCTTGAAGATATTCAGCACAGTTGTGTCGAATACGGTCATGGTAGATTATATAATACCGAATACGACTACGGTGACGTTATATCGGTTGATATGGTAGCGTGTTATCCTGGAAGTTTTCTTGGATACAGAAAATGTTCTGAATACTTTAAATGATTTGGACATCCCACACACGAGATGACCAGAGCTGCGATAAATGGACCTATGCCAGATTTTGATTTAACCGCATTTGCTTTTATAGTCATTCGAGTTTACAAAAAATCTCCATCCGATTACTTATGCTTAGTTTGGAAGACATTTGTCAGAAAAATACTGGGCTCCAATAGTATTATTATGATATATGCTTGATAATGGAATTTTAATATCGTTGAGAGCAAATGAAGCAATTATATCATACCGTTCGCAGAAACAAATTTGGCTGCCAGAACCAGATAAATCTGATGTTGGATGTGATGTAAGGGAAATATTTCCTGACCTTGGCGAAGAAGAAAAAAATAAAATTACTAATAACGTATCTAAATTCAGAAAAGAAAATGAGAAAGCAGCTAAAGATCTTGATAGAAAAATAATCGGTAAATTTACTCAACGAGGATCATATGATCATAAACGAACATGTACAAGATTACTTATGGACGATGCCGAACTCGATTTTGTAATTGCTGATACAACAGAAGAAAACACATTTATAAGTCGGAGTGATGCCTATTTATCAGACGAGACTAAATTAGGTACAATTGTAACCTATATTGAAGGTAAATCACCGCATTTTACGCATTTAAGATCTTCGATGCTCGCGTACGTTTCGATAAATTTTCTGTCGATGATAAATAGATTCCCTCGTTACGCGGTCAGAGTTGCCACGGATTCATTTTATAAAAGTAAAGCGTATAAGGATTTGTTAAAACCACTACTTGGTTTTGGGAAATGGGGATCATGGAGAATAAAAGAAGAAAATATACTTGATTATACTGAATCTGCCGACGTTAATATTAAAGAGAAATATCACAAGAATAACAATCAAGCACAAACATCGACAGCACCATCTGTGTTTGATCCTGTAGTCAGACATAAAACCGTTTATCTCAATGGACCTGGAGGTTCTGGTAAAACAACACGTGCGATTGAATTATTTCGGCAGAGTACTTCGTACTGCGCTGACATGACTGGTTTGACACGTACACATAGACTCGCCAGAGAAATGAATGAACGAGGAGTAAAATCATTCACGTATCATGGTTTTTTTTCAGATGATGCGGAGATACGCGGACACCTGAGAGAATGGGTGAAAAATATATAGCCCGGATTATTATCTGGGATGAAATTTATACAGTATCGTTGGAGACATTAAAAATGTTTCTTGATTGGTTGCTGACAAAGAATACTGCTGTGATAATGTGCGGCGATCATGGTCAACCGCCACCTTTCGTTGGGCAGTCTCCGCAAGAATGGTTAAAAACGTCTGTGGATTATTATGTGGAGATAACTAATGATCATAGAGCTATTGATGATACCCTGAAAGAAATTAAAAGATTAATTAGACTACAGCCAGATAGAATACAATATGAGATAATTTCAGAAATTCCTGTGAATGACTTTTGGAATTTGTGGAGCCCAAATGATTTAATGGTTGCGGGTAGAAAAATAGTTCGTGATGAATTGCAAGAGAAATTATTTCTGTTACATAAAGAAAAATTTTCAACTCTACGTGTAATCTCCCAGCAGATACTCGACGACAGAATATTGATGTTGAAATTCCAGGAACAAATAAAAAACAAAATCTTGCATTAAATGATATTGTTTTGGTTGTTGTTCATGTTGTTGAGAGCGCGTTGAGCATGGACAATACTCCGAGTCATTCGTCACAAGGACTAACTATTACTGATACAAATATTTGGATTGTCGATGATAGAATCGAATGGTCAGATTTAGTTTATCTCGCAGTGTCTCGAGTTAGAAAATATCTCAATTGCACAGGGTTGTTGTAGACTTCACAGAAAATAATAATCAAACTGCTAGCTATGGCGTAATAAGAAAGAAATTATCTGGTTATAAACAGTGTGACAAAAAAAAATAATCGCGACTTTGATCTCGACGCTGAATTCATTATGACACTTAAACAACGACAGAATAATAATTGTGTAAGGTGTAACTGTAATATGCTGTGGGAGTATTTGAATAATAACCAAGATATTTTACCATTGATAGAATTAATAGTAGCCTTGGTCACACAAGCGAAAATGTGATGCTGACCTGTCTTGAATACAATCGACGTAGGGGTTCCAGTTTACAAAAGTGAACGCGGTGGTAATTGAGTGTCTTTAGGAATTACTTGTAAATTGCTCGCGTACAAATCCACGCTGAGAAGCGGTTGAATCTAGTCTGTCGATTGCAGGTCTACCCGTGGATCTAACCACGCAAGAAATTTTGTGTGTAGTCCCACTCCAGATAGGATTAGTAGCTCTCTTTTCACCCCCTTCAAGTTCACCAGGTTCATATAAATACCTCACAGTCACATTACCCAGTACTGGTTGAGAAAAAGAGTCATGTCGTTGTATTAGTATATGTTTTTTCGTGATCGCGTTGATAGGTTTCATAGAAGTTGAACGAGTAATTTCATTATTTAACGCAGGTATCACATCTGGCAATCTTGCAACCCATTCACGAGATCTCTAGTCTTTTTGAACTATTTCCCTCCCATACTGATATCCAAATAACCGCTCAGCGAGTGTTTGATTAAATCGTTCAACGACTGCCTGATCGCGATGAATTGCCGTATGTCCTCGTCTGATTTTGACATTATGTTTTTTCATCAAAGATGATAGTGTACCAAGAAATTCTTAGCCAGGATCAATCTGTATTAGTTGTGGCCATCGTAGACCACCACGTTGATAAATTCGTTCAAACGCAGATGCAACTTCAGATATTGTTTTTGTAGATAGTGGTTCTGCTTCTTTATATCTACTTGCAACGTCAACGACAGTTAACGCGTATTTGTATGTGCGTAATTGACATCTACGTGTTTTGATAGTATCGTGTGGTAAAAGCAAAATATCTGCTTGATGAACCTCACTGGTAGCGCTGACATCAAAATGTGCATACTGATTTTTTTTTAGGTGGACGTAGATAGATTTGCCATATTGTCTGTCGTGCTAACCAATTTGCAGCAACAACACGCGAGACTTTTTGCTGCTTCAGCAAGTTTATTAATCGCTGCTCTGCCTCTACAATATCCTCTTGGGCTATAATAAATCGATTCCATTATAATAGCTATGTAATTAATTACCAGCCCCTAGCATTAGTTTACCTTTCATCGGGGATTTTACTAGAAAGCTAGCAAGTTTTTCTCTGAGAGATTTATCAGGTAGAGAATTTAACGCATGAATCAATTTTACATCTGCGAGATGCCGTTGTTGTAAATCTTTATTTTTATACGCAAAATCATCAACATGACAAGCTTGATCAGTTGCGTTTATTGGATAATCTCCAGGTTTTGGTTGGTTTCGTTCATCAAGTCGGATATAAAGTCGAGTTCCAGGACCATACTAATTATATCGTGGTAAATGTTTTTTCTCCGGGATACTTCGCCCATGGAGTCCCTGGTAATTTTCCCAACGAAGTTGCAATATCACCTCCTATCTTCGTAGACTTATCAAGGGGAATAAATCTGTATTTACGCGTACCACATTTTAAACACTTTCCTGTCAGTGCACGCTTGCTATTTTTTGTTATTATTGTTGTTAATCCACTAGTTGGGGTGGGTGCCTTGCATCGAACACAATATAGATTCATATTATTTATTACTATGGTTATAATTGACTTCTATGCGACACGAAATCAGGAGCCAGTCAAGCATCATCCAGCGTTGCCAAAATCTATCAGAGCAATCATAATAGGTCCATCTGGATCAGGCAAAACACAATTATTGCTTAATCTGATAATGAGATGGCTCAAGTGAGATAAATTATATTTAGTAGCGCCATCTGTAGATGATCAGAGATGTTATGAAGTACTGAAAGATTTGAATGAAAATGCAAAGTCATTGTATGAAGAAGACGGTGACGGTGTCGTCGATTTTATTACTGATATTGATGAATCTCCATCTGTAGATGACCTAGATGTACGTATTAATAATTGTGTAGTATTCGACGATGTGATGCTTGACAAACTATCAAATCCAGCCCCGATATTTTCTCGAGGTATACACAGATACCTAGAGTGATCAGAGACAACTGCATTATTTTAGTTGTGTTTAACGGAGTTGATAATCATAAGCAGCAAACTATGTATTATACTTGGTGTTCAGGGGATATGGATATGATCAAGTTTTAAAATTTCTTTTCAGAGGCGCAAGGTACCCACATGGATTTATAACAATAAATTTACATGACCCTAGGTCTAGCTATCGTAACGGACTTGATAAAATATTTGGATAAAAATCAAAGCAGCAGAGAGGGTGCGACCAAGATTGTGTGGCCAACTCAGAAAAATAAATCGTTTACATTTATTTGTCGACGCTTTCCAACACTATGTTTGGTAAAAGACCTGGTTTTTGACATTTCCGCCTTTTTCGATTCTTGGTCTCTACATCCTCTCTGCTGCTGTCCCGGTTTCGAATCCTACCTTGACATGCCTAGATCGGATATGACCTGTTTTCTGCGCAGGGCTTTCAACTTCCACAAAAGTCTCTATACATCCTTTAATGTCCTGATTTGTCATTAATTACACAATTAATCAATCACTGAGTTATGAGATCAATTAATCAAACAAGAGTTATGAGACAAGAGAGAATTTCAAACTTGTACCTATCGTGTACCGTGTTCAAATCTGCATTGGAAAATTAATTTTCCTACATGAGAATTAATCAGTGTTCAGGCGTACATCATCGCTGTGCTTATATTATGTATGCCGATACAATTTTGTCTTTAAAGATGCCAACATTCGTAAGATTATATTTTCCTGTAAAGAACACAAACTATATATATATATATATATATATATATATATATATATATATATATATATATAAAGAATACAAATGCAAATAACAGTCCTTTCACGTGCACTGGATCCAGCAAGGGTTCACTTGTGTCAGCGATTGATTAGGATCAATGCAATAAACTGACAACGAATAGTGCAAATTAGTATCTAACTAGCCTGAACGCTTTCGTCTTTTCATAAGTCGTTTGCAACGGCAAATACAAAACAGAGACAAGACAAACAAATAAAACACAAAAACCATTGTGTTTCCAACGCATTACATGACTGCTTCTACTGGAATTAAACCTTTAAATTTATTATGTTTCAACTGGTTTATTTCAACTTGTTGCAGATGCTTGAAAATATTTTTATTGACCTGGAGATCAATGACCCATAACGACATCTTTTGTTTCATGCAAATTTAAGTAAGCTCAAATTATATCCCGGATATTTAATTGTCATAGTAGTAATTAAAGGGTATTAAGCAAATTTAGAGAATTATTTAAAAGAAAATGTGTCGTAGGCAAAAAAGAATTTCATTTGTGCATGGCTGTCTATTCCTAGTCTTCTTGGTTTAAACCGCTTGTATCCAGTAAGATTCCTTTTCTTTCCTGGTTTCGGACCTCCAGTTAGGGTTGTGAGCAATTGCAATAAGTGTTGTATCACTGAAAGTGTGG
>JAECUM010040440.1:0-14183 GCA_016617855.1 Megalonaias nervosa | reverse complement strand
TAATTAGTAGGTCGACATGTTTGAGTATCTGATACGCTCATACCACCGACACTGGAGAAAAACATTTGTTGGTCATGTGTGCAGGAGTCATGGTATAGGAGTCAGTGTTTACAGGCAAAGCGATGGGTGTCTTTTTCCCCCCGGACCAGGGTTCGAATCTACCCAGTGTAATAATTAAAATTCTATATCATATATATATATATATATATATATATATATATATATATATATATATATATATATATATATATACACACACACACACACACACACACACACGAACTGAGCATGAAAAAGGAAATTTATGCATGCAGTCAACAATTGCTCCATCCCTACCCTGCTGAAATTTGTATGAGTCGCTGAAATCCCCATTCTATAGCCATACATACTCTTACTGAACACGAGAAAACGATTTAAGATATGCAAATAAAATTGGTCCATGCGTCTATTCTTACCCGATTTTCCCTTACCCTTAAGGACCAGATATTGGATGTGGGATGGGCTAAAAGGGAGTACGCAGGCAAATTTTTATTTACCAACAGTCGAGCTTATTTCCACTATCGTATTAAGCAGAGGATTGATTAGGATTATGTATTTTGTTTAAGACAGAGAGATAACCTTAAGGAGATAGCCATTGTAGTGTCATTATACCGGTAAATCAGATTTTGTTCTTAATACTCATCTAGTTATGCCTCTTAGTCGTGACAAGGATGGATTTAAAATGACAACACCGTGGATTCACAGCGGTGCCCTTACAATCCTGGACCGTAGCGACACCTGCACCATCAGTGATGAAACTGACAAAGGTACATAAAAGATCCTAAAGCCGTTTTAGAAATACACCAATGCAGGATCGGAATGGACTATCAAGTCGAGATATATCTCTCTACATATCAAGCATTTCGTGGATCCAGTTAAATACCAACTCCAGACAGGGTCCCGCCAAGGCCAGCCATAAACGTAAAGAATTTTGAATGGGCAGTTTTGTCAGCGTTATATCGGGCTATTGCCAACCAGGACGTGCATAGAAAAAAAGATACCGGTAGCATCTGGGTGAACTCAACTTTAGTAATATCTAACTCGCATTGCAGGATACCAAATCTTTACTGAACAATTTTGAAACACTTAACTCTGCTAACTCTGATGTTGTTCTTACTTCCGATAAAGGTTTCTTCCACTTGCTCTCCACATGGGCAACGTAGACAAGCTCAGATTTGTAGTTTCTGACTGGTATGTTTAGTTCAGAATTGGTATCACACTGCGTCTGGATAAAGAATTTTGCTTGGTTGGTTAACTAGCACGTTAAGGAAGAGCATACGAACTTTTCCATGCAGACATTGCATGCATATATTTAACACCCAACAACTGCTCACCGACCATGAATTTTACTGTGGTAGTATCAGTGAAAAACCGCAGCTGACAATAAATATACAGCACCAGGTAAAATCATTCTCAAATTCATGACGGTGCAACGGAAGTTCCTTATAGAATATACGCGGACTTTGAGTGTCTCAACATTTCACTAGAAAGTTCTACTTTTCAAAGATGCGTCCAGTTCCACGTCCAGCCAAACAACACATATCGCTGACCAACAACCATGCGGATTTTGTTACATAGCAGTTAGGTATGACGGGCGAACTGAACCACCAGTATTGCATCGTGGCAAGGATACGGTTAAGGTGTTTCTTAAATTACTTGAGGTTAATGAGAACTGTATTCGACACCGGCTCTATTGACCGATAGACATTATTATGACCGATGATAACATTCGTGAGTTGTCCGCAGCCAATCATTACTGGATCTGTGATGGTCCCTTTACCAAATGACAAAGTTCTTCCACCGATACTAAAGTCCATGGTCACTGTCGAATCACTGGCGCTTACAGATCAGCTTCACACAGCGCATGTCTTCTACAGTTGAGAATTTAGCCAAACAAAACAAAAAATCCCTGTAGTGTTTCATAGCTTGACTGGGTACGATAGCCGCTTAATAATGCAACAGTAGCCACGGAATACAATTCACCGATAAGCGTTACATAGAAAATACATGACGTTTAGGCTCGGACAATTACAGCTCATCGATTCGTTACAGTTTATGAATTCGTCTTTGGAGAAGATAGTAGGCAATCTGACGGCGGCGAACTTCGCAATCATTCGTCGATAGAGTCCGACCAACTCAGGCCTGCAAACAAGAGCGACTTGAACATATTTGCCGAATTTCAGTTGTCACCGATCGAAACGTTATATTCACTGCTGTCATGTAAAGGCATTTCAAACAAAACCGTGGCACGTAAGCAATCTTTGGTCTGCATTCGAGTGCAGAAAAATGGGTGACTATCTTTTATCAGCACACCGATGTATTGTTGCTCGCTGATGTGTTTGAGAAATTTCATGACACTACCATGCACGTGTAAAAGCTCGAGCCTGCACAGTATTTCTCATCACCGAGAATGGCTTGGGATGCGTTGTTGTCCAAAGCCAAAATCGAGTTGGAATTTTTCAATGACATCAATATACATTTGTTTATTGAGAAATCTCTTCGTGGCGAGATATCTATGGTGAGCCACAGATATGCGCGCGCCAACAACCCATAACGTGGACGGGTATGACCACACTGCCCCGAACAGTTCTATTATGTAACTAAATACGAATAGAGTTTATGGTTGAGCAATGATGCAGCCGTTACCGGTTGTAGGTTTCACTGGATTGACCCCACACATATTAACGTGCAAAACCAGGTGTGCGATTACATCATCAAGAGTGACCTCGGATACTTCATTGAAGTTGATCTAGGATACCCCGAACAGTTGGACACACTACGATTATCCGCTGGTACCAGAAACTTTGTCGGCGGTTGTCCCTGTATCAGCGTTCGATCCTTGATGAATCCGGACACAAATAATACTGAATGCACAAAACTAGAACAAAATCTTAGGACCAATCTCAAATATGCACTGCACGTCCGAAACCTCCAGCTGTTTTTGCGATTGGGTACGCGTGTAATCAAGATCCATCTAGTGCTTGAATTTTACTAGAACGCTTGGATGGCGTCGTATATCCAGATAACTAAGGCGACCAATGAGCCTGAGAAAGACTTTTTCAAGCTAATAAACAGTGCTGTATTCGAAAAACCATTGAGAATCTGTGCAAATGAATTCGAGTCGACGTTGTCTATAATAGTGAACAGGACAAGCTTCGAGGGATTATCGATGAACCTGCCTTTCAATCCAGAAAGACTTTTGATGGTGGACGTTCTGCCGTTCAAAGTAAAAAATTGAAACTTAAGCTGACAAAACCAATCTTCGTTAGCTCGTCCTTATCAGACTTGTCGAAGCTGCTGATATACGAGTTTTACAGTGACAAGATCAAATCGTTTTACAAGGATCGGGTCAAGATGCTGTACACCGACACTGACTGGCTGCTGATGCATATCACCACCAACTTTATGTACGCGGACGTGGCTCAATCATATTTGGTCAATGAATATGATGGCAGTGATTATCCAAAAAGATCGCCCATTGTTTAGTAACAGTTACAAAAAGATTCTTGGCAAGTTCAAAGACGAATGCTTGGGTACAACATTCGAAGAGTATGTTGGCCTACGACCTAAAATGTACCCGATTGTAGTTGGACGACACGCCTGTGAAAATAGAAAGATACCTAAAGGTGTTTCACAGGTTATTGTGTGAAAGGATCTGCGGCATGATATGTATTTGGAATGTCTTCGAGACCGACGTGAATTGCACACACGGCAAGATTGATATGGTGTCAGAAACATCACATGGGTATTTACAGAGGCACCAAAGTGAGTTTGTTGCCGCTTGACACCTAGCGATGGATACTCTCCGATGGAATCACCACCTATGCGTTTGGCAATCAGGCTATTGTGAATGACACTTCCACAAGTGCATCAACGTGTTAACACAAATCTTGGTGTCAGTTCCATATTTGCTCGAACAGCTCACAATTCCTCTATCACAAATGTTCGGTTATGAGGCTTTGGTCCACCTGGTGATGGTCTCAAACAAGAGCGTGTTGGTGTTCTTTGATTATCAACCAGTTGTGAGATAGTAAATATCTTGAAGGACCATACAAGGTCAATATCACGATGATGTCCACCTTCTAACTCTCCAAGTGAATACTGATACCAAACAAACTTGTCTCTGAGTGATTGTAACGGTGCCAGCTTTGAGATAATTTTCTGAGTAAATGTGACTATCTTTAATCGAATCACATTCACTGGTTTTAATCCAATCGTGCGTATTGCATCATTTTTTAGTGCTGCTATGACTAATGCACAATGCGACAGGGTACTAGAGATCTCATTAACAATTCTTGCGCGTACTGATGACCGAATAACCGTTCTGCGAGTGTGCGATTGAATCGTTACACAATAGCCTTGTCACTATGAATGTTGACACGTCCAACACGAACTCGAACACGGTGTTTTTGGTCAACAACGCAACAACAAATCCGAAAAATTATTTACCAGGATTCACTAATAACAATCGT
This sequence comes from Megalonaias nervosa, assembly GCA_016617855.1. NCBI lineage: Eukaryota > Metazoa > Mollusca > Bivalvia > Unionida > Unionidae > Megalonaias > Megalonaias nervosa. The sequence continues at coordinate 9,672 of JAECUM010040440.1, read as the reverse complement.
GGCCATGTGAGTGATCCACATGTATAAGTGCGCTCCAGTGCATCTGCGGCACTTGTAGAATCTTTTGACGTCAACGGCTGCGTTTTTTGTATCTGCTAGCAACATCGACAATGGTTAACGTATACTTGTAGGTACAGAATCGGCCTTGTCAATTATGGACACTATCAACAAACAGCAAATCAGCCTTATGATCCTCATTTGGTATGTGGACATCAAAGCAACCACGTGAAAAACTTTCTGGCATTAGTAGGTAACTTTGCCACAATGCTTGTTGGGCCAACCATGTTCGAGCAACCCCAATGAGTGACTTTAGCCGCACTTGCTAACTTTTCCGCGGCGTCTTCACCTATTCAATATCAACTTGGACTGTAGAATATTTTCGATAATGTCGGGCATTTTCTATCCATTGTTTCTATTAATAATATTTACTTTTAATGAGTGCCACATGAGGCAAAGTCTCCAATTGAAATTTTAGCCTCCATACCTTGTTTGAAGACCCATCTTGCGATTCGTTCTTCAGCACCATATTTCGCAATCGCATTTGCGTCATGGATAAGATGGACATCGGCGCTGATGTACACGGATATCATTTGGTGCCTTATAAGCAAGTTCGTGTCGATAACATGCACTATCAACGCGATTCCCAGGTACTTCACCAGGCTTTGGTTGGTTGTTAGATTCAAGTCGTATAATCCAGCCGTGTACTAGGTCTATAGTAATTGTGCCATGGAATGTGTTTTTCACCGGGATATTTACTCCATGCTGTTCTTGGTGGCTTTGTTAGTGCAGCCACGATATCACCGCCGACGTTTTAAAAAAATCGGACCTTGCATGTCCACTGCATTTCCTATAAACGTGAAATTCTTAGCGCCACATCGAACCCAACTTCCAGAGTCTCTGCTTGTCCATTACGTGTTTGAACTCGAGTTTGATTTGCCGTACGTGTTTTCGCGGGACATAATACACAATATGAAGACATGACTGTATTTTACATTGTATTAATCAATATGGCATAACGAAATACACATTCGCAGATACGTTTGGAAAAATCAATACTTTTTAGGTTATTGACCTATCCGCTCAGGCAACACCTAAACCGTCCAAGGATGGTGATGGAACCGCATTTCCAAACTCTGTTAATGAACTGATCATTGGACCTGCTAGATCAGGTAAAACTCAGCTGTTTTTGGATATGATTCTAGGATGGCTGAAGTGGGACTGGTTGTACGTGATTGCACCATCTGCTGATGACCAGCTGTGTTATGATGCTTTAAAATATTTTAAGAAAGCGTTGAGTGACAAGAGTGGCAACATTACGAGAATCAAAACGTCTATTGATTTGTTTTCCGCCATTGATGAAGCACCAACCATTGACAATTTGGATGCATAAGAAAACGAACAATCTTGTAGTGTACGATGATGTGATGCGAGAGCACCAAGTCAATCCCGCACAAATATTTTCACGATGACGACACAATAACACCGATGTCATTTATTTGACTCAGTGATACGTGTATGTATCTACAGTGATCAGTGACAACTGGAACATGTTGATAATATTTCGTGACATTGATGCGCATGGTCTTGTAAATATTCATTGGATCTGGTGTGCTGCCGACCAAACGGGGGATGAATATCGTATCATGTTTGCGAGGATCACAAAGGACCCGTATAGTTTGCTCAACATTGATTTGACTGGAACTTGCAGGGGTAAAAATCGGCTTGGACGCGTTTATTTATCAATATAAAACAATCCTATAAAATATCTGCCAGTGATGCAATAAAAGAGTATGAGAAGCTACGCCGTAAATTCGCTTGTGAACTGATTCATAATGTTAAGAAAGGCCGCCAAAAAGTCAAAGATATGTTACAAACTGCAGGAGAAGACCTCACATGGGTTTGGAATAAACATTTGCACTGCTCATTAAACCAACGAAATTGATGAACCAGGGGAGGATATTAAAAGGGTTACATGAGCAACAACGAAAAAAGTGTCAGCGCTAACTGAAACAGAAGAAGAACCGGGTCCAGCTCGTAAGACAGTTCAACGCAACAAGACTGTAAAATAAACAGCTCTAGCAACTGCAGAGGTTATTACCAGCTTGCAGAGATGGTGGCTGAAGTCAAAAAAGAAGAATACGTCGGAGAACCCAAAGATCGAAGAATCAAAGAATCACTTCTACCGCCCAGCTACTGGTCATTGATGGATATATCGAAGCAAAATTTTAATGAAGATGGTCACCAGTGGATCAAAGAAGAACCATTCCATGCAAGTCTTAAAATACCTCCTATGCAAATGATTTAATGATCAAGGAAAAATCCAAGGACATAAAAAAGGTTTGGGTCAAGTGGGTATACAGGGAATTTACTGGGTTTAAAAAAGCCTCTGGTAAAGTGTTTGAGTCTTATAATAAAATACGTGCTTTGATGAAAGCTGGAAAAGGTAATGAAGCAGCTCAAGCTATGCAATATTTTATGAAACTCCTGTACGGGACAAGAGAATATCAACCAATCTTAGAAACTGAGAGAGAAGAATATTCGTATCGACCAGGCCCTGAAACTAAGACAAAAGAATATTTGGATCAAACAGCATTTACTCCAGAAACTGAGGCACCTCAATCAAACCGTAAGCCTCCACAGGAAAAAAAAAACAAAAAAAAACAAACAAAAAAACATACTACAACAACGATTCTCGAATAAAGGAAGAAGAAGACGAACAATCTAACTTGATAAGAGAACATGCAAAAACGTGGCGCCAGCAACGTACACCAAAGAAAGGAGAAGTCCTTGGTAGACTGTGTGACCCTAATGACCTTTCTTGATCGATTAGAAACACTTGTGGGATCAATTCGTGCGGGCAACAACGCACCAGAAGTCATCAATGAAGCAACACCGATTTGTCAGCGACTGGTCACCAGTGACATCATGGGCAAAAATGCATATCGCGCACTGATGGATGAACTTGTTGAAGATGTCCACGAAGTTCGTACACCATGATAAGTTCTGAAACAAATTAGACGGTTACTTTTTACGTGATATATATGCTGCGATGCAATATGTTGTTAGAAATACAACCCAGTGAGTTCCCTCGATTATTACAATCTCATCATCATAACCAGAATTGAGTGTGACTTTTTCTGTACCTGTTACCGATGGTGAATCACATACACTTGAGTATACTAGCATCACTGCGAGTTTATTACAGCTGGCCTAATAGCTGATCACAACAGTTTGTTGGTCTGCCCTCTAACAACATATTTATCTTCACCTCAAATACTATTGAAAGTTCCGCTGGTGCGTACGACATAGAATCGATCAATGAAGAAATTCAAGAAAAAATTACACTGGTGACCGGAAAGACTCTAAAATTTCTTTACGTGCCAATGAGCCCTCACTCAGTTTTTTCATTTCAATCGCTTTAGCGCCATATGCGGTTGACATTGCATTGTTGTCACTAAGACCAATTTGGGTTGGGTTGACAGCATTTCAGATGATAAAAGGTTTCTCGTGTGGGATATCATCTAGCGTCTGACACTGTGAGGATTAACTCAGTTTAACTTGGGACGCTCTCAGTGGTAGTTATGAAAGCAGTCCTGAAACGACAGGCGTGGTTGCTCAGGGGTATATTCTGTTTGGGTTTTCAACAACAGTCGAATCAGATGATTTGATATTCATTACGCCAGCTGCACCGGGGTATTGTACATGTCATAATAACACATATTCGTTTACTCTTGTAGATCAAGACGGGTAGTTTGTTGATTTGCGCTTTGAAAGTGAATATTGACGACCCAACTGTACATTAGAGATCGACCTGACATTTAATACAATAATGATAGTTGTAGGCGGACATGTAAGACCCGTACCCGTTGTTAGCACGAGACAAAACTTAAGCGACATATTATGGAACTGGTCTCGGTTGTGTTGTTCATGGATTGGTCACGGCGCACCAAAAGTGCTAGCAGCTCTGGCCTCGTGCGCTGTACCAATCGCTAAACAAGTTGAAATGCGAGTCGTTGATAGTATTAAAAGTGCTGCTGTGCATCAGATGAAACAACTGGAATCTCAGGCGGCTCAATCTCCTCGAGATCGTCTCCGAGGATCGTGAGTGACTCGAGCACCAATGGTTCCAGTAACACTACCATCAACAGAGATAATGCCGACTACGGTTGGTAAAATTATTAATGAAGCCGATCAACAATGATTATCAGATTCAGTGATTTCAAATCTGGCAACTGGAAGTGTATTTAGACGGTAAGCCGTCATGCATTTCTAATATACGAAACCTGCTGATGTTGTTTAGTTTAACGCTATTTTCAGCACAAGATAGGCTATACATGGCGGCCAGTATCAATGGTGGAGGAAGAACCCGGAAAACCACCGGAAAGAACCACCGACCCACGAGAACCTACTGGCAAGCTTTCTCACATACCCACATTGGCCGAGCCTGAGACTCGAACCCACGCAGACAGAGGTGAGACGGCAGTGATCCATAACGGTGAGCGCATTAGACCACTCGGCCACTCGGGGCCCCTAGACAAAACTAATAATGTTTAAACGATGGCCCAATTCAAAGATATATATGATCCTTCATTTGACATATGCGCCCTTGTGTTGGTGGATGGAAGTAAAAGAGATTTTCAGTATCATTCATACTCGTCCAGAGATCCTAATCAATTAAATATAGAATTGCTAGTGCAGGACACGTCTAAGTTCCTCCTTCCATGCAAGGCATTTTTAGAAACTGAGGGCAAACTGATACAAGCCGACTGTGTTAATTACCCCGCCGATGTCCGGGGTGGATATGTCAACAACCGAATCATGAAGTTATTTAACAGTTCATATTATTCCATCGATGGAAAAAAATCAAATCAATTCTTGATAACGTTGATGTTGCCACAACGATTCTTGGAGTCGCCAAGATACAGCAATGATTACACGAAAACAGATGAACCAACAATGATGTTTGTCAAAGATGCGACTAATAGTGCAGATCATAGACCGTGCACAACAGCTTCTGCTAATCGTGGTTCTTTTGAGCCAAACCTTGCTCCTCACACCGCCAAAGTCCTTACCCCTAACCCGACATTTAACCTTGGATTTAGACAGCGTCGATCACAACTTGGCCATTCACTGAGGTTTGCGTGTGCAATACCACTAAGTCACATATTTGGGTTGCAGAGATGTTCGCAAGTTTATTTTTGTAGCTAAACACACAGTCACCTTATTCCGTAAAAACACGCCAACGATGTAATTTGGTCTACCGGTGGTGCTGCTGTTAAGCTGAGTCGTCAGCGCTGAATTTATGCATCTCTGTGTTATCCCCTTCAATGGCTAAAGAATCATGTTTTTTTCTCGTTTATGCAGTCGGAAACCACTTCAGCGTGGTCGTTTCTCGTGCATACCATAGATGCATACCAATCAACTCTTACTGTGGGCAAAGAAGTACCCAACATGATCTTACTACACCAAAACATGTGTTTGTGACGTTTCAGAAAGTAAATCGAGATAATAACCGAACACAGAGGAATATATTTGACAAATTAGGAGTAAATCAGGTTTCTTCGCGGTTAAAAGGCCATAAAGAACCTTCTGAAGAAATTCGGCTTAACTATGCAGTACACACTCCTTATATTGCGCTTGCATATCTCAATCTGTGGCTGTACATCGACCGGCAACAAAACATTGGTCCATGGTTTGTATATATTCCAATAAAGACTTTCGTACGTTGTACCCAAAGATACAGTGGGGAGGCTTGGGCAAATAATGTATGATCTTGACAAGGAATATTAACACCGGTGGAATGGTTTCTATGCTGACATGTGGTGGTTTACATTTACCAGTTCATTCTGAGGTGGAACGAAGTTGCAAAAACAGATATACATTGTGTATTGGGAGTCCTTGGAGCACCCGAAACCATCCGGCGGCCAGCTGTGGTTAATTGCAGTTGAGGTGGAGGAACAACCATCATAAGTACTACTACCCTCCCCTGGCACGATCAATCGCGAATGTTACTGCAGTATCGATTCTGTATTTGGCAAAGAGCTTTTGCCGGATCCCTTATTGCACAATAACCTTATTTCGTTTTTAGTAACATCATTTATCACCAGTCTCGTCAGAGAAAAATATATTTATATTAAATAAACGATATGATCAGTCTCATCATGATGATTGGTGGCAAAAATCCACCAGGCAAAGAAAAACCCAAAGAAAACCCCTTGAACGGGTTGCAGACTGATTGTGACTTCAGTTGTAATCGGTCAACTTGCAAAAATCGAACTGATTGCCCTAGGAAAGAAGAAGCCTCCGAAGAGATTATGAAGAATGTCTCAGCGTAAAGAGAATATTCCGCATAAATGTGAGCTGCATGGAACAAAGCAACATGTTTATTCTATTGTATGTTATTTTGTAACACAATGAGCTTTGAACGCACCACATTCAAACATTGCAAACAATTTAGCATTATCTATAGAGCCTGCACTTATTAACTGCATGCTAAACTCATAAAGTGTGTCTTTCATGATGTAGCTTTGTTCCGTTTTTTATGTTGCTTGAAAAACTTCACATTAGTATAATTTGTTGCGCTTGAGCGCCGTTAGTGCTCAACAGATGTGGTTTAGTTATTGTTAAAATTAACACAATTAACACTATATATTCATTAGTTGGACTTATATGCTAATTAAAAAATTTCAGTTTAATTGGGAGTCAAGAATATTTCGTAGATCTTATGTTAAGTCCTTGTTTTGTATACATGTCTTTTTCCCCTGACAAAGAGCTTGTTTAACCCGTATATATATATATATATATATATATATATATATATATATATATATATATATATATATACACACACCTCTTGCGAAATTTCCAAAGATGTTAGTGAAAGTCGAAGCTCTTTCGGGAAATGGAATGAATGTATTTCATTATTCAAATTGTTGTTTGAGATCTACCAAAGCAGACAATGTTAATTCGGAACTAGCTATTATCTAGTTTAGACCGCAATCAATAGTAGAGACATAAATGAAATACACCGCTTTTAGATCTAAACTGATCACCCAATATATTAACGCAACATTCTAAGTCATTACTATGTCATTAGTTTTCCCATAACAATTAACGGCATATTAGATATTTGAACTCCAAAGTGATGTGCAACCAATTTGGTTGATAAGACATCTATATCGTTTGTACGTGGGCTAGGTCGAATTGTAAGATCAAGGTATACTTTCATATAATGGGTATAACTGCATCTACTAATAATAGTTTTCTTGAAAGTTTGTCTAGAAGGAGGGAATTTGTAATTGAACTATTTAACAAAACAATTAGCGAAAAAGACAAAAGTAAAGGCAAGAGAACTTTCTTCAATAAAGCTCCTTAAACGACGATGTCCTGAGTGAGACATGTAACTAATGAAAAATGATATCTGAACTATTGTCAGAGACATGAAGACCCCCTCATCCATTCCTTTCCAAAGAGAACTTTCTAATATACTATATTTTTATTCAGCAAAGGTCCTGGGTTTGATGAATATAAAACTATCAATCTCCACATTTGTCTATTTTTGTTTCTCGTTCGTTTTAGAGAATGAACCTGTTATTAAACTGCGTGGGAATAAATATAGCAGAAAATGGGAAATCTACCCATAACCAGAATGTAAAAATGTTAAACTGATCTCAACAAAAAAGAGCATATGTTTCACACAGACCAATATCTGTTATGATGGAATGGAAAGTGTATATAATGAGAGAACTGAGCAATCAGTTTCAGTCCGATTTTTGGTCTCGTCCTCATTTCTTGTGTTCCTGTTGTAAGTCTGCAGACGTGTTTTATGTTGTACTTAGATAGCATTCGAGAGTAAAAACATTTGTTTGGACTGTTCAGTGGAAATAAAAAGAGCTAATTATTTTTGACTATAATATTATTCTGTAACTGTTGTGAATTATTCGAAGACGTTCTTGACAATGCCATCTTGACATCATCACGAGTTTTGGCGGACCAGTATATTTCCGGTTTTGAAATTTATTCGGAACTTTTCATTCATTTGGGCTTTCATAGAACTTTGTCAATTTTAATTTTGATTTGCTTCATAAGTACTGTAAGTTCCTCTCACATTTTCTCATATAACTTTGATAATTAAATTATTTCTTTAGTTTTACAAAACTTGTTGGTTTTGCTTCTTTCTGTTGCTTAGTTTATGATCATAGAGTAGTAACATATCCTTAATCCTAACGTTGACGGTGCCTTGTGAAATATGCAATAGTGTGTACAGTCATTGTTTTAATAAACTGTTAGCTGCAGAGAAATAACAAAAATCAAGTAGTCTTCATATGTACGTGTATCATCCGTTTTTCTGTGACCCACATTCTTGTCTGCAGGCCAGAGATTTTGTAACCATTTTAGATAGTTTGATCAGTATATACCCGCTGTTGATTATTACTTGACAGTATGCTGCTAACAACACGCAGAAAGATCCCCAGGTCGAATGTTATTATGATACCCTGGTCTCATTGGTGGTGGAGGAGGGGCTAGGAATGTTTTAAAACCAAAAGTCAGCGTTCAAGTTATTGCAAAATAAGAAACTGACCACAGTTTGCTCGTCAAGGCCCACATTGAGCTTTAGAAAATGTGGTGTTTTACACACCATGATGTGTCCACATTCCCTGTCACCTGACTCAGTTGCTAACTCTCTATGAGGTTGATCTTAGGTGAGGACAGATTGCCTGTAACAATTAAATTCTCAGTCATCAATAATTATAATAGTCATTCCCTCTCCCACCTACCTCCTTTGATATTAAATGGATTACATTTTTGTGGTTATGACAAGGAAAGAACATAACCTCTATGTCTGTATCTGCATCTGGAAAATTTTTGGACATGTAGCAGATAATGTCATGAACCTTATCCAGTTTAGGAACATCATGATAATATAGAGGCTCTTATAAAATACCGGAAGAATCCTTCGTAGATACAAATGTCGTCTGCTTCTTAATGAAAGTATGAGCAATAGGTGTTATGAAAATATTAGCTGTACTCAAAAAATTAAAAGGCGTTAATTTATGTTTGACGTTTAATGTCAGGAGGGTAAATTTAGTAATATTGTCATTGTTTACTCCATTTTGAGCTATATCAAGTTGGAAAAAAATTAATAGAGTTAGTGGAGGATCTACCAGACAAATAAGAATAAGACTAGCAACCACATTAACTCTTGAAATAGAATCATCCAATGAAATTGACTTTTTATTATGTTGATTGTGAATAAAGGTTACTGAAGCAAAAGTAATAAACTATTTAATGAAAGAATTTGATGCTAAGTCAAAAATGCTGAACCCATACAGCAAAGTACAATATCTTAGTAGTTGCAAGTCTCATCACAAGGGCCACATCTGTGTGCATCTGGGTCATTACCATCTCATATGTATTGACACTTGTGTCGGTGATTTCAAACAAAAATTTTACGGTATGTAAGCCTAGCAGCTCAAAGATTGTTTCATTTATATGTACAAACATCATATCTACAAGCCAATCCTACACACTCTACTCACTGATGCTGGGCCAGATCATAAAATAATTTGTTGAAATCTACAGACATCAGTCGATCCGGGTGTAACTAACCTGCCCAGAAGCGCAGAATCACGATGACTTGGATACTATTCATCAATCTTGCTAATATATATA
>JAECUM010040439.1:0-27274 GCA_016617855.1 Megalonaias nervosa | reverse complement strand
ATATATATATATATATATATATATATAATCATGGAGAAACCACAAAATACAAATTAAATGTACATAACAGCATGCATGAACGTCTTGACGGGAGATGCTCTGGCATCTTGTCCTTGATTGCTGTTGTCCGTTTTGAGAATGTTCATTTTTCAAGTACAACCTGTTATTTAGATTTATGTGCTCATCGGTTTGGCCTCTCCTTTCAAATTTGTTACGTGCTGAGGTCGTCAAATGACATAGGATGAAATTCTACTCATTTGGGATTCTTGCACCATAATTATCGTCAGTGGCATGGCAAACAGATCGAGTTCTAATTTTGAACATTTTCAAGAATCTTTGTGCATCATTTTTCTTTATTCGTTAGTAAGCATTTTATTCTACGACCGATGTTCTTCTCTGCATATTCCATTTCTGATAGTGTCTATGAGGTCTGAATGGCTTTCAACGTCTCTTTCTGCCTTGTCCTTGCAGTGGCGTAATCACTGGAAGCGTGAATCGAATTCGTATAAGAGTCTTGATAATTTAGGAGGCTTTTTCTCCGTTTTTATCAACTCATTCTTTCCTGCTTTCATCAAGACATCGTTAGGACTTGTTTTTCAATGAGTACGTGTTAATAATAACTTCGCTTTAACGTGTCTTACAATATTTCAGCTAAAACTCTTAGCTCTTAGTTGCCAGCCGAAAACCTGAGCGAATGTGCTCCCCATATCATATACAGATTTGATGTGTGTGAAAATTGCATCCTAGTCGATATGTGATTCTATATTTTATTCTATTTTGCGGCTATTTTCATGATGATTCTTTAACTCTTGTTTACCAAGCAAAACGGTATACAAAGTATTCTACGATATCTTTTACAGATTTGCTATACGGTAAATTTTGATTACCGACGGGCAATTGATTCTATATTATATTCAATTTTATAATGGGAGCTTATGGTTTGTTTTTTTTTTAAAGTCTTGTTTGATAAGAGAAAAGCTAGTCAGCTTCTATTGCTCAGACTCAGAAATATATTCAAACGCTGGAGCTGACTTTACGCTGCTATATTGTGTTCCTTTGTTCCATTTAGATTTAGTGACATTAGAGTACTACATTGTAGTATCTTAACATTTGCATTTATTGTAGCAGTACAATTCAAAATATTATTGAGTCTAATTTTGTTGTTTGTCTATCCTAGACACCTTGCAAATGGCCTGTGTGCCGAAGGCATACCTCCAGAGATGAGCCTCCGTCGTCTGACTGGTCTGGTAATTTGAAAATAGCGCTCCGTGATTGTCTACATAGTCTGTCAAATCCAGTAATGCTTAATTTATGAAATTGTTTACTTGGACAAAATCAATTTTTTCAACTTTATTTTTTAAAACACATCCAAACCCACCTTCGGTTTTTGTTTCTGAGGACACCTCGCCGGACATCTCAGGAAGTTTTGCAAATGTATCCCTTTATATGGGACGTAAAAACAAAACATCAACAAAATCACGCACTACATATGAATGAATTTAACACCGCATATCCTTATAACTATCCCGGATCCACCTTGTCTGAATACATCAGCGGTCTTTGTCAATTGCTTCCTCTAAAATAACAATAGAAATCTATTCAATTATGTCTGTAAAACAGCGGAGTTTTTTTGGGGTGGGTGGGTGGCTGAAGGCACTGATGAAACCTTTCGGATTTGCCTTGGTTTTTATGAAACTCCAGCAGAGATGCAACAAATTTCTTAGGGAAGTGCGGATATGATTGGAAACAAAATCACCTTAACACTCGTCTATATATTGTTATCTGTATTTAATTTATATTGTTAGTGAGTTTGTCTCCATGATTATATGTTGTGTATAATTGTATTTTTGACTTGTCTTGATTTTAAGACACAATAAATATTAACTACCGTTAAAATATATTATATATGATTTTATGTTCTAAGATATATTTTTTCTAGTGAGAATATATGTTTGCTTTCGTATGGAAGTGTTTATCTTCTTGAAGATTTTAATATTTGTTTTATGCATGTACCACTTTTACTGTCTTTCATTGTCATTCCTCACTATTGCAGTGAATGTGCTGAAATGTCGTAAACTAAATTTACACATACTGTAAGGAAACCAAAAGTATTTTGGATCCGAGTTCCAACTGAATATTTTAAACTTTCAATATATTTTTTCAATTCAGTGTAATATACAAAAGCAATTTACTTTCAGAATTCTAAAATATATGCGGTCCGTTGAGAAGAATGATTAGTAATTTCATTATAATTAATATCGCTCACTGTTTATAGATTTTACATTTTTCTTTTATCTTTCGATAATACATAAATTTTTATTTGTTTCTGACGGGGTTATGTTCCGATTGATTTTACCAATATTGTCTTTACCACATTTCTACCTTACGTTTAACTGGCGCAATATCGCCATCGTTTTGCTGATGCGAAGTTAAGCTACATACATACATACATACATACATACATATATACATACATACATACATACATACATATTGTTACGTATCGGCTCGTTCAAAAGTAACAAACGAAAAGAGTGAAGACAACAAGCTTTGTAAGTTTTAACAAAAATAATTTATTTTCCTAGAAAACACGATGAAAAGGTGAAAATATGAAATAGGACTTACGGTTTGTGAAGAAAATCCAAACATTTATCCTAATACTGAAAAAATACAAGTCCTATCGCTAAATAATTTTAACTGAATCCAGGTTCGAATCTTGATGACGTTCCAAGATGGATGATGATGACGTCAGGTGAAGTCTTTATACGAATGTCTAGAATTTCACGTTGAACCACAACTTGTACTGTACTATTCCAATTTAGAATGAATTTCACTGAATGTCTTTGTACTAAACCACTTGTGTAGTTCTCCAGGGAAAAATAAATTATTATTTGAAAAGTAGATGAACTCCTATAGCTGTCATCTATAACAATACACATCTCGAGCTCTACAGATGTAAAGATAAATAAACTCTTTCCAGCACAAGAAAAATAATACCTTCTTCTCAAGGTATAAGAACGACTCTGACTATTTCACAGGGACCTAAGTGTTTAAAAACCGAACCAAACCGTCGTTTCATGCACATGCACGAAGAACGCATGGTTATTTCATCATCTAACAGTCGCAGTACACGATTTAATCAAGTATGCTTAGGAAATGACCCTGGCCACAACCAATCGTTTACGCGTAGTGTTTACTCAAATCGACAAACTATGGCATGCAAAAATCGTGCTTATGCGAGTCATACTACGTTCTAAATAAACAGGATGTTTCTTTCAAAAATATCAGATCCCGTGAACATAATCATCATCATAATAAAATATAATGACACAAATATGAAATAAAAAGAATTCAAATTTTGACACACAAGTAATTAAATTACATTGTCGTAACAATACATACATGCATACATACATACATACATACATACATACATACATACATACATACATACAAACATACACACATACATAAAACACATACATGATGTGATTTGAATGTATAAGGCCTGATTAAAATTTGAACTCGTTTCTGTCTTTATGAAATTTATCTGGCAAAGAAAATAATTTAATTTTAAATTGAAACAGTAATGGAGTCTACTGAGCAGTATATTTATTTTTGATGCTATTATGAATAATTTTGCTAAGCGGAACGTTCCATGGAACTGATTTTATAAACAAAACTGTTTGAAAAGTTCTTTTCATCAGTACCTGTATTCAAGCGGCACAACCACAAAGTCAAATGTTATTTTGAAAAGCTTGTATTCTCACAAGTTGGAGAGGAAAGAAAACGTGTAGGTACGTCAGTTACTTGATTCACCCTATTTTCTCTATGCATACCAAGAAAGATATGTATCTTATATAATACAAATATATATGTTACTGCACGTTTATATGAAAATTTATCTTAGACTTTGATTTTATGTATGTGATTTAATTATTAAAATTCATACTGTAGACAGAAAACGGACTATTAAAACTTCACTTGTTAAAACGCTGACATGTTAAAAGCAACTGACGTCGCCGTTGCATATCAACTTCCCTTGTATATATTTATAATCCTTTATATTTTCCTGTCTTTTGCTTGTCAAACTTTACATATGCAGAGTTTTCAAAGAACATGTCCTGCATCTTGCTGCGTTTGCACGTTAAAGGATATAATATTAGTGTACTAGAATGCCGTTGGTACTTAATTTTAAGTCAAATCCAACTGATCTGCACACTGCACAGACCCACATTATTAGATACTGATCCGTGTCTGTTGTCTGCAGCTGGAGCCGACTTAAAAGCGAGCATAAATCAACTAATATCATATTGCATTGTGCTTCATGTTTAGCTATACAAATCAATTAATTTTCAAAGTGCGGAAATCGACATGTCGCCGTTAGTGTATTCTGTGATGAATTCCTCGTTATTGGCATCCGTTAGCCTCGACAGACGATGGAAGTGCGCACATGAGAGATGTCCCGGCTGGATGTTGTGCAGCGTCTTCTGTGGCTATGGAGCCCCACACAGGAGTGGCAGTCCTTGCTGCAGTTGCTGCACTTGAAGATTAAGTCTGGTGTGGGTTGGAGCTGCTTCCTCTTCCTCTGAGATCGTTTTTCATCGGCGAGCAGTCGTAGCTTGTCCTCGCCGGCTTTCAGACCAGTGATCAGAGCATATCGCCAGCTGGACTTGTCTAGAGCAAGCTCTCGCCAGGTGTTGACATCGATCTCAAGGGCTTTCATGTCGTGCTTGCAGACATCCTTGAAGCGGAGATGTGGCCGTCCGATCGATCTTCTGCCAGAGGCAAGCTTCAAATAAAGAAAGTCTTTGGGGATCCGTCCGTCATCTATCCGACGTACATGGCCCAGCCATCTGATGCGACGTTGGCGGAAGAGTGTGACCATGCTGGGAATCTTGGCACGTTCAAGCACCCCGTTGTTTGTCACTCGATCGCTCCAGGTGATCCCGAGTATGCGTCGGAGGCATCGCATGTGAAAGGCGCTTAGTCTTTTCTCCTGTGAGGCGTACAGGGTGCAGGTTTCACTGGCGTACAGGAGAGTGCTTAGCACACAGGCACGGTACACGGAGATCTTAGTGTTCAGGGTCAGCATGCTGTTGTTCCACACTCTCTGCGACAATCTAGAGAGAGTTGATGATGCCTTTCCAATCCGTTTGTTGAGTTCGGCGTCGAGCGAGAGGTTGTTGGTGATGGTAGAGCCGAGGTACGTGAACTGACTACTTCTAGTTTACAGTTGTTGATGATGATGTTGGGAGGATCCGCGTCCTGAGCCATCACGTTGGTTTTCTTTAGGCTGATGGTTAACCCGAACTCATCGCATGCTTTAGCAAAGCGGTCCATCAGGCATTGTGTTTCAGCTTCTGTGTGAGTGGCTAGGGTAACGTCATCTGCAAAGAGCATGTCCCTAATGGTTGCTTCTCTTACTTTGCTCTTTGCCTTCAGTCGTGCCAGGTTGAACAGTCTGCCGTCTGATCGCGTGTGCAGGTAGACCCCTTCTGTGGACGTCCCAAAGGCGTACCTGAGCAGGACAGCGAATAAGATGTCGAAGAGCGTGGGGGCAAGGACACAGCCTTGTTTCACTTCACTGTGGACGTCGAAGGGGTCGGACGATGAGCCATTATACTGCACTGTGCCTTTCATGTTGTCGTGGAAGGATTGGACCATGCTTAGCAGCTTTGGAGGCCATCCATCTTCGTCAGGATTGTGAAGAGTCCGTCTCTGCTGACCAGATCGAATGCCTTGGTGAAGTCTATAAAAGCCAGGAAGAGGGGTCTGTGTTGTTCTCTGCACTTCTCCTGCAGTTGCCTGATGGAGAAGATCATGTCGATTGTGGACCTCTCTGCGCGGAACCTGCACTGCGACTCTGGAAGAGAAGTTTAGTGAACATACAACGAGTATGATGGAATCAAGAGAATATGAATTTGAATTTGAGGGTGCATTCACTGTGTTGATTGAGCTTTTTTCTTAACAGCAATTTAAACACATTGTTAACTATATCATGCGAAAGAAACACCAGTTAAGTGCCTTTCTCAAGTCGACAACGAGACAGGTGTCAAATCCGCGACTCTCTAATTACGAGTCCTAAGCTCAACCAATCGAGCTATACTGCTGTTTTTCACACTCATGATGATGAGTCTCGTTAATATAGGGCCTGATATATTCACATAAATTTGAGACAAATATCGCAAATATTCCATTAAAAATTTAACTTCATAATTTGCAGTCTTTTGATGTCACGATGACTGATAATCGATTAAACTGTGCGGAACGGTCCTTAGTGCATAGAAGATTGATCATAATTAGTGTCTAATCTATTTTCAGGGATTCGTAAAATCTTGAATTCTCTGAGATGCACTTAACATTCTGAGAGATGATAGCAGATTCAGAAGCTCTGTTTTGCGCTGTGAGGATGTGAATGTGGATCTGGAGAGATACAAATTCAGGTTGGAAAATAACCTGAAAAAGGTACTCTTGTTTTGATTTTCAGACAAATAACTAATTCTATCCATCATACTGGTTAAGAAAAAGACAATTTCAGATTACAGAAAAAGAGCCTGGTTGAATAGAAAATTCGGACAGGAGACTTACTAATATCCTATGTTAGGTTTGGAACACTTCCAGTTGTAATCTAGTCCAAACAAAACTCTCACCTGAACCTTTTGGTGGTTACAACAGCGTCATCCATTCTCAAAACTATAATTATAACTAACTTTGCAAGCTGCTGTCGGAGACGAGATGACAATTGTTTTCTGTAGAAAGCTTAGTGCGTCGTGATATTACGATGAATCTTATTGATCCTTGAAAGATAAGTAATATTCTAGGCAGACAAGTATTCAGATGGACCAAGAAAAAAGGCTTGCGCAAAATATACCGCATATAACTATATATTGATCTCCCTTAATAAATGAAAACCATTGTATGAAACAAAATTCACAATTTCAATGAAATATAATGTTCCAAAATATTTTCAGTTAAAACATGTAATCAAAACTGATTATGTTGTGTTCTTGTTAGTCTATAAAGAAGACCGCTTCGGTGGCCTAGTGGTTCGAGCGTCCGCCTCGGATGCGGGAGGTCGAGGGTTCGATCCCCGGCCGAGTCATACCAAAGACTTATAAAAATGGTACTAACAGCTACCTCGGTAGGCGCTCAGCATTAAGAGGTTAGTGTTAGGGCTGGCCAGCCTGGTGTCAGGATCATGTGACTGGGTGGGACATCATGCTACATGTCTGTGGCATGATGCCCCAGTGCTAGACATCACTATAAACTGCCACACTGCAGACATCGTAGCGATATGACTGAAAAATTTTGAAAGCTACGCTAAAAATCCAAATCACACACACACACACACACACACACACACACACACACACAGTCTATAAAGAAGGAATTTATGAACGAAGAATGTATGAATGACTGAATGTACGCTTAAAATACATTCAAAATCAAAGTAGAACATGTTATGAAATAAAACTCATGCTTGAAATTTCCACAAGAAAACACTATTATAAAATAAATAAAAGTATTTTATGAAGATCAAAAATAAAAAATTAAACCAAAAACGACGGAGGCGTTTCTAACATAAAGGTATCATACTAGTTCCCTATTTTTTACACAGTGCAAACTAATATGTACACAATGACGGGGAACCAGCCTAAGATGGTCGTATTAAGCTGATGACGTAATGAACCAGATGATGTCGTAAATCATGACATCATGATTTTAACTCTAACAAAATTATGATTAAAATCGATATTTACGACATAATGGAGATCTGACGGAAACCGATATACGGTCCTGTTCTGTACATCAAATTACACTTCTACATTTATGCAGAACATGACCCTTTATCGCCTTTAAAGATCTATTTATTATATCTCGATTTTAATCAGTCTGATTATATTAGAAAATAAAAAAGTTTGAAAACAAAGAATGGAATAGAGACGGAAATGTAATTCACACAAGTCAAAGAGGAACACTGTTGAGGCTCTCAAGTTCTTCTACAAATAAACCACTTTTAAGGGGAAACAATAGTATCGTGAATTGTACATTATACGCCCACTCCTTGTTTAATAGTTCTAAAACTGTTGTGCATAAACCAATTTTATTTCTCTGTCACAACAACCTTGACATTTGCACTTTTGACCTCAGCATTTAGAATTAATGTTATTGTGAGGAACTATTTTTCTTATTCCAATCAGCGATTTTGACCTTTGACCTGCTTACCCTGAAATTGACGATTCTTGCTTGTATTAAGTGCAAACAATCCACAAAGATTGGTAATTTTAGTTGATAGAGTACTCAAGTTATTGTTCGGAAACTAGTTTCCTTCTTTCCGTTACAATGACCATTTTTTGACATTTGACCTATTGTCCCCGAAATCAAGAGAATTCTTCAATACACAAAGGGCATGCCATCCGCTAAGTCTAATAATTGTAGATTCTGCACAATTATTTTACAGAACAGGAATTGGTAACAGACAGACAGTCATAACATAATTTCTAAAAATGCCAAGATTCATTATATATTTGTATATACTTACCAGAAAAGATACGTTATAATTATTATCACACTAAAGTGCATTTGAAAACTGGATATGAATACTTCCGTGTATTTTCACGTATTGTAAATTTAAATTTGCCAATTGTATGAAACATAATGTCCTGTTATTTTGTTATCTTCATGTGGCTATATAACCTGAGTACAGTCATTGATATGCTTGCTTTGCCAATGTATTTTTGTCTTTTTATTCCCCGTCTAAAAATAGATTATCAATAATTAATGACACCCTATTGAGATTGTGGCAATATCGACGCCTGAGGACACAAGAGTTGTTTTCCGTGACGATTAGTGCTATTAATAGCTATTTAACATACATCTATTACATATACATTATCAAAAACGAAGGAAGTATGCTGCTGCACGTGCAATTTTATGTAATCGGATTACAAAAATATAAGTCTGCACTTCCATCGTGTTGCGGTGTGTATGTGAACCAGTCAGTATTCGGTATATGACAATCGACACAAAACGAGGTGATGCGGACACTGTATTTCTTAGAAGTAAGAAGAAATTGATCAGTTATCGAACGTAAAATTAATCCATTTAATTATAGGGGTAAAGCAGAGGGCGCTGCGCTTAATTATCGCATGTGTCCAACGTAAAACTTTAAGAAAATGGACCGGATGTAACGATGCTAGAGGCTACATTCAAGCTATTATAAATTACCGTCTAGGTATCTTGTTATCAAATAAAACACTCGTGAACTACAGAACTGTTTCTGATATAAGGAATGATTGCATCTTATATATCATAAATGACGCTTACAAAATATCACCTCGATACATAAGTTAAATTAACTTGATCTTTACCCACTGAAGAAAAGTTTCAAAATCAAACATAGGACACCTTGGCTACATGGGACAAGATGCTATATGTTTATATAAACAATGACTAAGATGAACAAATAAAGTAAAATTTAAGATATAATTTTGCACTTGTTATTTATAAAAGTGCTTTTCCGAAACTGGATGCCTCACTAGTATGACTCTAATTTAGCCCTTGAAGCGTGACAACTATATGCCATCCATTATATAACAGTAGTCCCTGGCAACAGCTGGGAACCAACCCATAAGCGGATTCATTAGCGCAGAACTCGCACGTTCGCTTTGCGCCTCGGTCTTTGTGAGTTTGATATCGGGATCAAGCATGTTTAAGGGTAGGCGGTTGCCGATCCAAGATCGGTAGTTTATCCTGCCACGATCTTCCGGCTTCTTACAACGTACATGGCAACGCATGCCAGCATCTTAGTTGTCAAAAGCACACTTTAATGAATGACATAAATGATTCTGAAAAATTCACATAAAATAAAGTTTAAATTTAACGACTTTAACATCATCGTGAAGCTATAATGTGAGAAGCAGAAGGAGCGCTGGAGATGAAAAGAAAAGAGAACAGTGAGAAAATCCTTGGGCAAACATTGATTTGGAATTATATTGAATTCAGACAAGGGCATTTTGGATTATATTATTGTGATATATCAAACGACTGTTAGCACATCACTTTACTCCAGGACATTGGCACATTAGAACGTTCGAGACTACAGGCACATCACTACATTCAATATTGGAATTTATTTTGAAATACCACTGGAATTCAATGGGAATTTCATACGTTTGGACTTGTGATAGAACTTTTAGGGCTATTTGGGATTTAATTAACAATATTGTAAGTTCGTTTTAAATTGTCACTTTGTATTCGAGGGGAATAAATCGTTTGTTGAATGTTGCAAAACGTGTTGGTTTCTGCTCTTTTCTGCTACTTAGTTTAAGACTATAGGATCGTAACATAAGAAAATCATTATGTTCATAGAAACGACACTTTCACTTTTTGCTTTTAAATAATCACGAGAAGTGGTATTATGTCTGCATAAAAGTTTGTTTAATGAAATCAACATATGCAGTTTTCAGATGGAAACAGTTCATTTTTTCTTACCAGATCTTCATTAAAATAGAATTAGAATAATATCAAAATGTGGTTAGTGCCTATTCAAAGTTCATTTTATTTGATTCGTATTACACTTTACGTTTGATCTTTATAATATTGTCATTGGTCTTTGCCTGTCAACTCAGTATCTTCAAAAATACGATGAAGGTGTATGTATCATGCTTCACCACCTCCAGCCACCCCCAACTCCCGTAAAAATAAATACAAACCCAATATCCAGGATTTCTGGGTACCAAATACAGTAGACTTTACCGCAAGATAGTAAAATTTACGTACTCATCCAAGGATATGATTTAACGCAGAAGAAAATTAAAATTTATCCCTTAAAATGTTGTTTTAACAAGTCATTTTATACTCTTGTACAAAAGCAATAGTTTGTACATGTTATTAATACAGAAAGTTTTATGTGGGTCTTTCATAAAATAAATGTGTTTATAATGGACAGATCAGTTTTCTCCCATTATTATTATCAGTAGCCCACTTTCATCAACTTGATAGTTGTTGATTAAATTAGGCGACCTTTTTTGCGCACAACAATACACGTTTCTCTAGATACACGAGTCTTTCGAAACAGGATTGCAGGTAGAATTTAGCAGCGTTGTGATGTGGACGAATTTTCAGAGATTTACAGAAGCAAATGAAGCATGTCTGATCTGGGCCATTCGCATGAAGCAGTAACCAAGAAGATTTAGTCCTGTGTCGCTGTGTGGGATACTTGGCTCTGTCCTGATCAATTTATCATGTTGTCTATTGCAACCAGTCTCTCATTTCCATGCATGAGGGAATTCAGATATTGAAAGAAGTAAAGACACATCAATGAATCTACAACAGCAAACTCATACCAGAAATGTTTCTTCTGATCCCTTGGTACCAAGGGTGCACCAATTGACCTGAACATCTCCATTCTCAAGGCAATGGGGGTAATGAAGGTCTCTGATGGAAGGTAGACCACACCGAAGGACACGCAGTTCATCAGCATTTGCTCAATACTGTACCTCTCTCTAAGATATTGGGTTTGAAATATATTAATATTACATCGAGGAATATAGCAGGGGCAGTCTGAATCACATGAACCCATGAAAAGAGACCTTATCGTATGATCACTTACATGTTGAAGACAAATCTGTGTCAAATCATAGTCTCTGAGCATGGTTCCTAGTCCACACAGTTTCAGTCTTATCGATGAGGCATCACTGTTTATTCCAAGTGACAGACAACTTGATGTGAAAGTCACAAGATAGTCTACCTCTTCTTGGGATAGAAAATGAACATTTTCCTTGCATACAGAAATCACATAAAACCCAAGTCGTGATAACAGAGTCATTAAGATATGATGTAGATATATTCGTGCCGTGTGATGTGCATGTTGCAATGTATGTATTATGCTTTTTATATAAAAAGTTACAATGTTGTAATCCTGAGGAATTATGACGAAGCATATGTTTATTGAAGCTAGTTACACACAAAAGGCTGAGTCCATAGTCAAGAAGTAGCTCTGGCCATATATATTCCATTGTGGTTATTGAAATGATGTTTCTTTCATTGTCTAATTTGCTGCAATCAGAAACCAGAAGCTGTCCCAGGTTGCAACAGTCCATTCCCAACAAGAACTGACAATCTTCGGTTAATAAATCTTCCAGTATCCGAATCAACATAAATTGTGCTTCTCGAACTACTTTTCTATCGAAGATGTTGTTTGTGACAATAAAAATAATCAGAACAAAATCCCTCAGAGGCCCACTCGTACAATTGATTGATACATAGGGTGAGACAATATAGAAGGTTTTCAGATCGCCATAACTCAGGAGGTGTATTTTCTCTCATCCACAACATGTAAACTTTGCAACGGTAGCTTGAAAAAGCGTCATCAAGGTAAGGTTCAATGTATGTTTTCTTGATCATTTTTAGCAATATATATACTTTCATCACTGTGTCCTCAAATGACCTTGTTATTTTTCTTTCTGTGAGAGAGTAAGATAATCTCCATTCTAAATCTTTTTCCCAACTGCGCGGGTGTCCAACAGCTACAGCAAAACAGTCATCTTTCTCTGCATTTTGTATATCATGTGTTTTTGGCCATTCATGCAGTCGGCGGCGTTAGAACCATTCATGAGCTTGACTAGGCCATTTTGTGCACTTTACAGCAAGCATGTGGTCAAATGACACCTCTATTGCATTAGTCCTTTGCTGTATTGCTGGCCCAGTGATAACTACACTAGGAACAGTAATAAGATGTAAAAAGGCGTTGGAAAATACAACTCTACCATTTGCGCCTTCACATTCACTTACTTTATAAAAGAAATTTGGAACAGGAGTATTATCGGATAGTATAGTTACTTTCTGTAGTTTAACATATCCAGGATGAGTAATGTCATCATCCTGCACCATGAGGAAATTGTCCTTCCCAGGTTGAAATTCAGTTAGGTCAATGACTACCTTCATAGTTATTCTATGTCTCAGAATATCATGATCTGGTGCAAGTCCTGGCCCTGTAGATCCCTACCCTCTAACTCACGTAACTCTGTACCAAAACTTAAACGGTCAGATATGCACTTGAAAATCTCGAACCCAGTGGCACAACTAATCTTCATGTCTCGGTCTTCCTGTGAGAAGCCGATGACATCCATTATGTTGGATAGGCTCTCATACAAAGCGATGAAGTATTCTAGGACTCGATGATACATGGCGGCTGAAGTTTAAAAATAAATATTCAAGGAAACTATTTAATATATAGTGATTTTAAAATGTGCAATATGTTACTAGCTTTAAATTATTATCACTGCTATTATCATCATCATCAGCAGCAACAGCAGCAGCAACGCCATTACTCTGATCATAACAGTGAAAATATATCATCATAACCTATTAGGGGGTATTGTGTATTCATGCTTTGCAAGTCATTGATAATCTAAGCTATTAATAATATTTATTTGTAAAAGTCGAGCATAGAGAATTTTCATCAACTTACATTATCCAAGGACAGTCCTATGTTGTGTGCTTTGGTGGCAATTGTTGCTGATTTAAAACACAGAAAATATAGACAGCAAAACTGTTCTCATAAACAAAAACACAAAAACCATATCTCCAAGAGATTCACTCTGTTTCTTTCTGAATAATATATTAATTAACTGATCAATATGAGTGACTCATTTCTTTATCATGCTATTCTAGCATCTACCGTCGTGATAACAAATATTTCGATAAAGACAACTGCAGAATAAACAGAGTGAATTGAAATGACTGGGATTAAATCATTCACGCATATATCGTAGTATAAGATAGGTTGTTGAATAAACAGTTGGATTAACACCACTTGACTGTATGTATGGATTGAAATGGGAGGGGTTGAGGTGGTCATTACACTAAAGTTGGATGTGTACTACCATTTCGGGAAGTTTTCTTTTTTTCTTATGCACCATAATAATTTATTATTAAGTTCATACTTCGAGGAGGATGTCGCTGTATCTCAGTAAGGTGTCAGATTCGTCACCCTAAAGTTGCTAGTTTTGATACTCGCCCAGACCAGCCAGGTGTGTCCTTAGCTATCATTTCCTAGGCATGATATAGCCGATGATGTGTTAAAAGTCACCTTAAAAACCCAATGAACCGACTGCTGCATTCCTCTGGGAAATAATATTACTCTATGGCTAGCCGTTTTAACATTAATTCCTATTCTCAAATGATTATTGCACATATGTTAAAAATAATTTTTCACATGTGTCAAAAATTAAGCTTATTCATTTCATCTTTTACATCTTTGGAAAATTAATCAATATATGTCAAAAAAGAATTATTGCTAATTGTCCGGCCACTTTAGATTTCACCTCCTCATTTAGATATTTAAAAAAAATGCAATCAATACTGTGCTTCTTTTTTGAAATCGTCCCCCATCCACTCACCACCCCATTTAACTGGAAACCGTGCGTTATTTGTAAAGAAAATACAATGTTAAACGTTTACAAATTGTCCCATTAGAGACCCCCTCACGTGTACAGGAGCTATATGATGTCACAAAAACGTCATAAACAGCGTAAAGGGGGTAAACAACACAGCCAACTTACCTGAATTTATAATACTCTCAGTTGTACAGTTTAATGCTTCTTCCACCGACTGCGAAGTCGACAGGTACTCTACAGATCAATGTATTTGCTTAGGTAGTTTTATTTTTGGCTATTCCGTTGAATCTAATTAGAACTAGAGTTTTTATACAGACGACATTACACTGAATTAAATATTAGCTGTAATGCAGTTCAAAGTCATTTTCCATTCCCGATTTATGTCTAAAGACTACTAAAGTCCATTTAAGAAATATAAAAAAATTAGAAGTCGTTTGAAAAGGTTAGAACACATTCAAACAAGGTGTTTAGAAGTGTGAATTACTGCAGAACTCCTTTAAACGAGACTTAAAACTCTTTTGAACGAGATCATAACTCTTTTGAACAAGTTCAAAAATCGTCATAAATCTCCTCTCTGAAGGTTCGTTTGAACGAGGTAAGTATTTTTTCAAAAGAGTTTTAATCGCTGTTGAACGATTTTCATTCTCGTGTGATTCAGTTTAGAATCGTTTGAAAAGCTTTAAATTCTTTCGAAATTATTCAAGTTATTAACAGTAGTTCATTCGACTTAAGGCTTGTTCGAATGAGTTCTACACTCGTTCAGATAAAGAGTTTAAATCTCGTCTAACAAAACAATTGTTCTCGTTAAAAAGAGTTTAATGAAAATCATGTGAACAAGACTTAAAGTCATTCAATAGGCTTTAACACTACTTCAAATACGTTGTACACTCGTTCAATCGACTTTAATTCAAATGACTTTAGCGCTCGACTGAACGAGTTCAAACAGCTTATAATTCTACGAAAATCCAATTAGGACATCCGAAGTATAATTCAGAGTCGTTATAATGGTTTTAAACTTGTTTTCAACGAGTGTTGATGTTCTTTCAACGACATAAAACTCGTTTTCAACGTTTTCTTATGCTCTGTTGAACGCAATTATAACTCTAGCGATACATTACAAAGTTATTTGACAGACTTTATAAATCGTTTCGAATGAGTTTTAAAGTCTTTTTAACAGGTTAAAATGTAGGTAGATCGACTTTTAAAATCGTTTGAACGTCTTTCAGTCTTTTTCTGAACGAGATTAAATCTCATTTAAACGAGTTGCCATCTAGTTTGAACTAGTTTACAGGAGCTCTGAACTAGGTTAGAAAGACGTTTGGATGCGTTTAGAATTATGTTAAGGAAATCTGCACTTTGTCAGATCTGCGCTATAGCCAGATCAAAGAACACCCAAAGAAGAATATCTGCTAGAACAGTAAGTACTTTGATTTATTTATGCTCCTAATCCGATCATTACAAAAGAAAATGTATGATGCGCAGACAAATTAAATGTCGTTTTAATGAGTTCAGAAGTTGTTTAATCGAGTTTCAAGTCGTATGAAAGACTTTCAATAAAGTTAAAACAACAGACTTCCAACTCATTTGAACTAGTTTAGAACTAATTTTAGATTTGAAGGCTTTAGAACTAGCTTAGTACTTGTACGAATGCATCATAAACGCGTTTGAACGAATTTAAATATCGTTTGAACAATATTCTAACAACATTTGAAGTCGTTTGAATAAGGTTAATTCTCGTTTGAGGTACATTGCAAACTCGCTTTACTAAGCTTATAACTCGCTTGATCGCGTTTGATAGCGGTTAGAACGAGTTTTGGACAAATCTGAACACGTATTGAAGTAATTTGTACGGTTTACCTTTAAAATTATTCAAAAGACTTCAAAATACGCCAATGAAGTTGAAAAAGGCGTTTTGGACTAAAAAGAACATGTGTTGAACATGGATTCAAGTAATTAGAACAGGTTAATTTGTAACCTGCTCAAACAACTTCAAAACGTTTTCAAACAAGTTGTAATATCTTTCAACCTTGACTAAAACTCGTTCTAATGGGTGTTTATGTGTGTAAACGCGTGCAAAAAGTTGTTCAAACGACTTGTGTAGTCGTTCTAACGAATGACAAAACTCGCTTTGGGAGAGTTCTAAACTCGAAAATAATTGTTGAACTCGTTCAAATGAGCTTTAATTTCGTTACAAGTCATTCAAACAAGAACTATAGAAGCTCAAATGACTTAAAAGCTCAGTTAAATGAGTTTAAAAATATCGATCAAACTAGCTTAATATTTTTCCATTCGGCATAAATGGACATATTAGCTCATAAGCCAACTTTGTCCATAAGATCAGCTGTC
This sequence comes from Megalonaias nervosa, assembly GCA_016617855.1. Classification (NCBI taxonomy): domain Eukaryota; kingdom Metazoa; phylum Mollusca; class Bivalvia; order Unionida; family Unionidae; genus Megalonaias; species Megalonaias nervosa. The sequence goes on along the minus strand of JAECUM010040439.1, from coordinate 10,523 downwards.
TGGAATTAAACAGATTAGTCATTTAAAATGAGATATTCTTAAAGACTATTACAATTTGTTAATTTAAACCAGTGGTTAGCGTGCCGTACTTGCTACCGAAAGTGTCACATTAAATGGAATCAGCTCACTACAATTGCTAGACTGTTATCCTTACCTGCATCTTAATCATTAACCAGGTGGAGGACGATGCTGTCATTTGTGATAATGAGGCACGAAGTTTAAACAAGTCTCATCGGCATCACTGAACGTTTGTAGGCGTGTAAATAGAGTTTGAAAGTTATGTAATTCTTAAAGTATTCTAATAAAAGTTACAGAATACCAAAATCAACACCCAAGCTTAAACCTGGGTTTCTTCCTTCTAACTTTTCCAAAACACGGTGTGATATAAAATAGCAGGCTGTGTGTAGTCTACACGAAGATGAGGATTTATCCATTGAAAGATAGAATACAACCAAAATTATTCACGAGGAAGTACAATTTTAATTCATAGGTCATGAATGTGATCATTACCTACGATGATTCTAAGAAAGTAATTCTCCAGTACTTGTCCATACTCTCTACTCAAGATATACAAGATCTAAGTCTGATCAATGGTAACAGCGCAACCCATGATAAAATTAAAATGCATGTTATGGGAACCATTGGCTGGTGATGAAATGCTTTTTATACAGACCCTTACTATTGATTTTAAAATAAAATGGGAGGATGAGATTAAATCTAATACAAACTTATTATTCGGTCGTTTTTTGCTGTGTGAGTCGGCAACTAACAGTTTATACCACGATAAAGTCAGACAAAACAACATTAAACTCTTAAGTGCACGGTTATTTGGTTGGGGTCGCTTTTCCACACTTGCCACAATGATTAATATAAAAGTTCAGACCGCGAAAAGAAAGTCATGGCAGATAAGTTGGTAGAGTGTCTTACTACTACTATTACGTGTCTATGCTCTTCCAAAAGGTAACAGAAAAGAGTGAAGACAACAAGCTTTGTAAAATTTAACAAATAATTTATTTCCCTAGAAAACCAAGGTAAAAATGAGAAAAAGAACTTACCGGTTTACGAATCAAATCCAAAATTAATCCAAGAATTAAAAAATAGAAGTCCTATTTTTAAAAAGTCCTAAATGAATCTGAGTTCGAGTCCCGATGAAATTCAAAATGGAGGGCGTTGACGTCTGTAGTAACCTTCAAAGTATAGATATGTCAACAGTTCTTTGTTAAATCACAGAAAATAATATTCCAGTTTGGAATTCCGAATAAATTTTAATAAATGTCTTTATCCATGAATTTCGTAGGAGCACATATATTTCCTGGGAAAAGAATTACTAATTCCATAAAATGAAATTTCAACTCAAACTGGTCACAACATATATTTAAAGCCCGACTGGCTAATTCTTATCATAACATGAGTTATAAGACTAACTAAAACGTAAAACAGATTCCCGGATGGGGGTCAAAAGTTCATCCATCTGGGAAAACCGAACGTTTGTAACAATAAACATATTTGTCACGTACTCCAGGAATGACCTTGATTCCACTTAATGAATCTTACTTTGAGAAAGAATAAAAAGAATTTAAAAAAGTAAGTAAAAAAAAAGTTGTTTACCTAAAACTGCCACTGGTTCTGAACCAAGGTCAGAAACTAGATACAGTGTTTCCATTATAAATTGTTTACTTAAATAAATAAAAAAATCAGGTCAAACAGAACTGAACTCAATGTTGCATTACAATAGCATCTAATGGAATTAAATTTTTTTAAAACTAACAAACAAATAATTTAAATTAAATATACATAACACTACCATAGGGGCGTTGTTTCGATACCAACCATGGCTTGTCCAGGTCCGCTCTCTTAGTATATTCTTAGATCCCTTTTCCTTGGGATATTATCGCCAATAAAGTGATAAAAATAAAGATATCCATGTCCAACGAAATCAGTAACAACTTACCTCAGAAATTGATAGCTATCCATAACAAACGGTTTTAACATTTACTCTTCTTCCTAAATGTTTATTTCGCATATGTTAAAATACTATTTAACATATATAATGTCCCTTTAGGAAATGTGAAGTAAAGTTAAGCTTTTTCACATACTGGAATGTAAATATTCTACACTTGTGAAAAATTATGTAACTAATGTGTAATAAATGAATTAATGTCAAAAGGGCATGTGATTATAATCCATTCCCTTCCACTTATGTCCTCATTCAGATAATGCTTTTCAATACAGACCTATTTCATTATTGCACTCCTTTCCCACCCCAACTCCCGACGAAACTCGTTTTATTAGTACTTTGAATTCAGTATTGTTACTAAGTATTACTAGTGTATGTAACGTAGTAAAACAATGTTTGGCACAATCCACCTTCCAATATGATACATTGGCATGATTTCAATGTCTGCATCGCATTTAGACCTTGTGTATAACAGTAAAATAATAACAAAAGTGTAAAAAATGAACCAAAGGGTGCAAGATAGAGAGCAAATTTACCTGAGCTTATAATACTCTCATTGATACCGCATTAGGCTTCTTCCACTGATGTCAAAGTGAAGGACGTTTTTATTTCCTGAAGAAAACGAATACATCCTTGTTCGTTCTACTATCTTTCCCATGTTAATTTAGAAAATTGAACCATGACAACACAACAGTGGCATGATGTAAAAAGAATTGTGTGCCTGACATTATATGACTGTCTTTCGCACACCGATGGAAGAGTTAACTGTCTTGTAATACGACCATAGAGTACCCCTCAATCACAACGATAAGAGTCTGTTTTTATAGATAGTATCATTTCCTCGGTCTGCCTTCATTGCATGCGCAGTGGGGAGGAGGATGGATAGAAGGAAACGCAGGAGTTTTAATGCACAATGCATGTTCTTTAACTTAGAATAATTCGCTTACAAGTGACTGATGTTATCTCTTTGTGGACATCCTTCTTCCGTCAGATATTTCGGTTCAAAATTGATTTTAGTAAATTTTCTTCTGATAACGTTATTAATATTGACAGCTAAAATTAAGGATGACATTTGAAGGAGCACTGTTGTATAAATTTTCATAAGCTTTCATTTCTATTTGTTTATTCTCTCTGATTCAAAATGCCAAATCTCCTAAAATTGCTCACACGATATTTCAATGTGCAGTATGAGATGCAAATTGCAGGCCAAACTAGAGGATCTTGCACATCAATTTCTGTGGTAGTTAAAGGTTATTCACTGCTATCGCCGATGGGATGAAATCGTTTTGGCGCACAAGAATGAATTCTCCAAGGAACGAAACAGTTTTGATTCGCTATTTTTCGATCAATAAATAGGGCAAGCCATTTGTTGTGTAATGGGATCTCGTGTATCCTTGAATGTGTTACTAGGTTAACGTTTACATTATAACTGTCTCTTTGTTATTAGATATATGATTACTTTGACCAATGTTATGAACCTAAGTCTTAAAATATGTAACAAAAACAAACAGTAACTATTTATAAAGCAAAATAAATGAACAATTTATTTCCCTACAGTACAAAATGAAAATTCAAGAGACATTTACAATAGTGTGACTTAAATTCCAAATAATCTTAAATGTAACAACACAAGTCATTCCAATAGTTTTGAATATCCTCACAAAACACCATAATGTAACCCAGAATGTCTTTGAGTGAGTTCACAAAAATCCAAAGTAATGTTTTAATCCAAAGTCAATGAGTACTTTAGTAATTCAAATGAATATTTTAAATAAACAATTCCTCTTGAATTATATCTGAGTTCAAAAACGCAACTGTAAATTCTCATTACAGAGATCCCACAAACTGGCCTAAAACGAGAACGAGTTATTTGTTCCCAAATCATTATTTATACATATTTTCACTTGAACCGTATCATGACAGTGTACAAAACAATCCAACGGAAATACCTATCCTAATGTAAATAGAAATGGCCTTGAACTCAATTGCTTTGTAAACATTCTGTTTACAAGTGACCAGAGTTTGATGTACAATCATGGACAAAAGTGAACCACACAATATAGATTAAATATACATAACACAGTGCACACCAGAAACGTTTAATGGCGTCTATCTCAGTTTCCCAGAGAGTGTTGAATGTATGGTCATGCATTTTCATGTGTGCATTCTCATTAATCATTTATGTTAAAACCTATAAAATAAATTCTGGTTGGTACGACTTACCTTTCTTGCAATGTTTGTATACAGGTGAAGCAAGAAAAACGTAATAAAAAAGAATTTCCTGTTAGTTCATTCTTAGCACATACATCGAAACTTTGTATCCAGTTATCAATCTGTAAGAAGAGAAAACGTATTGGATTGATTTCTTATTTATGACTCGCATCCTCTTTTGTAATCTTATGGGTTTTTTTTGTTATTCTTTTGGAATCTAAAATTAGAAACACAGGTATATTAAGTCAGAGTGGAGTGACTCTTTCTTTGACTTTTGTTTTTATGCAATTGGAGAACTTTCTATATATAAATAACGTCAAACATCTAAACCATGATCTAAGAAATACAGTTGTTATCATTTAATATAGCATAGCAAAAGTTAAAACGCAGAAGATTGTAAACAACGGGCTGTTATAAAAAGGGTATGCAGCTGTTAATCGCACGACTTTTGTTCTGTTGGTACCTAACTGTCCTGAGGCTTCAAACAGTGTCAAGTAAGATCTGAAATACGTTATCTGGGCAAAGTTAGGTTCAATGGGTCTGGTACACTGCGTCTGGCAATCTCGGATGTGTCCTATTTTGGGCACGTTGAAGTGATGAAACTGGAAAGAAAATTTGATCGGGTGCCCCGTTTAGTGCTGTATTGCTGACGATGCCAGGGAGGATACGTTTTGGTAGCTGTTCTTGGAAAACATTTTCTTCAGTCTTGAATATGAGTCCAGAGGCAATGGCAAAAGTTTTCTCTTCCACTCGTTGTAGAGGATACTTCTCTGTCGATCTGTTTAGAGTCTGACTGATGTCGTTTCCCACTTTATATAAGATTTCCACACGGCACACGTGAAGTCTGGCTTCGAAGATGTTCGTTTTGTACTCGTTACTATTATCCATCAAATAGAGCACTGTACTATTCGACTCAGCCTCAGGCGTACATCTACTCCATTCACAAATACTTGTCTTGCAACCGAATGTCAAAATGTAAAGAACCCATTATTTCTAAACTGTACCAATGTTTGGTTTACTTTTAACGATCGTCAGATCCACATTATGAGGATCTTCATCCACAGTCAACTCAGCGCCGCTGAGTTTGTACAAAGTGTCATGTTTACATCCGATTGAAGCACCCAGAACATGTACAAAGTGTCGAGTTTACATACCACTGAAGATTCTCAATGTGTGTTCTTGGTTTCGTTTCCGTACGTCAAGAGATTTGCTAGATACGCTTCATAAGGGCAAGGATCCATGCCGCTGCTGACTAGTCCGTTACTCAAATACATATCGACTTCGTTAAACAACGAACGAATGAAATTTTTAACTGAAGCCACTCTGACATTGACATCGAGATTGATGTCCGTTTTGAGAACTTTGATTATGGCTTGACTCTTGATTTCAAATTTGATAGGTCCTGATGTCTGTGATTCTTGCATTGACATCATCATCGTTTGCATGGCAAAATTACTTATCGAATCGATTGTTGTTGTAAATATTTTCATAGGAATAATAGAGGTGTATCCATTCAGAATAGAAAATAAAGTGGAACAGAAATCAAAGACCATTGTTTTGACTTTAGACAGATACATTTTAAGAGAATGAGCAATATTGTGCTACTTAATCAGTTCGCTTTCACGAGTTTTCTTCAGTGTGTTGCAAAAATGATCGTTGAAATAGCTGAAATCATTTCAACGAGATGTTCAGGATTAGATAATATCCTGTAGGAATTTCCATGGTATCGGTATTCATTTGAGACTTGGTTGATAAGTCATTTTTGATTCGTAAATGTGTGGATCATTTCTTGCATAGAATGACTGGTTTCCATTAAAATCTACCTCCCAATGAGCTTCCTGACACAATTGTATGGACTGAGATACCTTGCCTGTAGAACTTCACTAGGTAATTTTAAATAAAGTTGGTTATTCATAACATTTCTATGGTATTAGTTTCTGGGGAGTCACATTTTCCTAAGAAGAATGATTTTCCAAACGTTCAAGAACACGGCTGCTACCGTGATTGCAGAAGTGGTGCCTGGCGCTGGCGGCAGGGCTACAGTTGTTATTGTTGCTGTCGTTATACTTGAACGATGGATTGGGAAGTATATAACCAAAAACTGCTGGGTAGAATTCTCCGCAATTAATATCCTTGTTGCAAACATATCCTCCGCAATTGATATCCTTGTTGGTCATAACAACATGGGGTTTTCACTGAATGACTTATTAGGTCTAGTTTAGCTGTAAATGTAAATGGTGTCTGTCCGACCTGCAACATGGCCACAACAATGGCCATATCAAAAATCTTTTTAATGCTACTTCTACTATACGTCTTTTCATATATACTATGTGCTTTCACCATAAATTCCTATGATGATGTCTAGTTGGTACTACAAGGAGATAGTGGGAATCCTCTATCCAGAATGCTTATCACGTGAGAGATGTTGACAATCGTGTTATTGTTACGCTTTTAAAACAAGATCTCATATCAACATAGGGTTTGCACTAGAAAACTTTTGACATTCGTGTTGGTCCTATATGGAAATTGTGCTAATCTGAAAATCTTGTTATTGCTACTCCTAAATGAAAAGTCACTTTGACGCCAAGTTTTCATCAGAAGAGATTTTGGTGGTGTCCAGTTGGTACTTCAAGATATGAAGCAAACTGATACTCATCTTGAAAATATTGTTATCTCCACTTCTAGCCTATGGATGGCTATATCAACAATAGGTTTTTACCATTAGACTTTTAATGATACCTAGTTGGTGCTAATTGACCATGGCGCCAATAGTACAACTAATATGGCAGCCACGATGGATGTCTTGAAAATCTTGCTGTCACTACTGCCCCTGAATATATAACTATATTAACAAGGAATTGTCACCACAAGACTTTTAATTACGTATATGTGGTCCTAAATTAAAATGATGCCAATATGATGTCAAAAATTGTAAAAATAGCAGCTTATTTGAACATCTTATTATCGCTCAAAGAATATAAGAGATGGTTTCAACACTCACACGTTAAAAATGAAGTAACGATCCAATCTGGAATTCATTATTGTGATTCGTTAGGTATAGCGTCAATCATCTGCTGAATTGTGTATCCGCAGAAAAGGTCTAGTAATCTTAAAAAGAATATCAATCAAGCTTCATAATTAAATGCAAATTGAGGTTTCCTTTTCATTGGGGTTCAATGTTAACAAAGGGTTGCATTGTTTTGCTTTAAAAGGTTAACTTTATGTTTTTGACAGAAAAATATCCTATGTTAAAAATGGAAATGGGAGTTTAATTGAACTCACACTCCCTCTGGATTCATCATAGATGATACATCATGCTTGATCCCATCATAACAAACTTACTAATAGCAAGTGGCGTAATCAGGAAATAAATGTTTCAAGATTGTCTTGTAGATCCACTGTTATAAGGTAATGGAGATCCTTGGTAGATTATAAAGGAAGCAACATTGCATGTTTAGGAAGATAATACAACTTTCGCACGATTAGATCCTTGTTGATTTCCTGCTATGCTAATAAGTGCGGGGATGCAGGGAATTATTTCCTCATCTCAAGACATCAGGAAAAGCGCACTTATGATTCACACTAATAAACAGCAGTTTGCATAAAGACTGAGAAACTTTAATGAAACCTTGCGAAAGTCATATACAGCCCAAACACAATTTCCATATTGTGTTGAAGAAACCAAACGAGCTTACAGGATGGACTGTCATTCGTCTGTTAGCACTAGTATCTTATCGCTGCTCCTCCTAAACAGCGCTGATGATTTCCATAAACCGTGACATACACAATGATTCCATGGTCTAGTTGGTCCTATACGAAAATAGTGCCACTCGGACATCCAATATAGCGGTCATCTTGAAAATCTTTTTATCTCAGTTTTTCCAGGATGGATGGTCATATCAGCATGTGATTTTCGTTAAAATACTTTATATATAATATATAGTTGATCCTAAATAAAAGTGGTGACGGCCTGACGTTCGATATATCCGTCATGTCAGCCATCTTGAAAATCTGAATATCCGCCACGTCAGCTATCTTGAATATTTGATTCTTGAACTGAAAGTCAGAATGACATGGGGTTTTCACCAAAAGACTTTTTATGACTTTTTATGACTTCAAGGTGGTACTGAATGCAAACGGTGTCGAGCTGATGTCTAATATTGCCGCCACTGTGGCCATCTTGACAGTCTTGTGATAGCTGAATGGTTTGTCAGGCAGAACAGCTCATCACAGTGGGGAGAAGGGAGCAGTGAGATCATTAAGAAAAAGTCGATCCACCGTCTCATCACGCGTACTCACGGAGTTGCCTTTTGTTGGAAGAGAATAGCTCTGCTCCCAATGCTTCAATCGAAGTAGGACCCAACCACTAAAAAAAGGGTGGAAGTGGTGTTCATAAAGTGGTCGTGACTTACTGTTTGTGACCCATGTAGTGTGCGCTAAACAGGTTCAGAGAGAGAGAGAGAGAGAGAGAGAGAGAGAGAGAGAGAGAGAGAGAGAGAGAGAGAGAGAGAGAGAGAGAGAGAGAGAGAGAGAGAGAGAGAACAGGTGGGCTTGAACTATGTGACAAAAGAATGGCAAGATGTAATAAAATAAATATTGTTACGTATATGTAATTAAATTGCTTGTGTGTTAGTTTTAAAATTCTTTTTTATTTTATTTTTGTTTCATTACATTTTATTGTAATGATTATTGTAGGGATTCGAAATTCTTTTTCAGTAATTCTGTTTATCTAAGACGTAAAACGTATTACATTAGTAATATTTTTAGTTTACTTTGGTCCGCGGTAGTGTAAGCGCTACGCTAATACGATTGACTGTTTTCAAGGTCCTATTCGGCCTACGTGTTAATCTGAATAAACAATGTTTTATTTTAGAGTGATAGTCTAGTTCTTAGATAGGGCTACGTGCAGTTTGGCAAATATCTTATTGCATATTTCAAGTGTTAGGAGACCTCGTAGTCTGTCTCGCGAGAACGGGATGATAATTCGGGTGAATATATAACCCTTTCTGAGCGCTCGTCAGTCAGTTGTATTCCTGATACCTAGAAGGCCGGATAGGTTATTTTATTGTTGAAACCAGATTGTTTTTGAAATTTATTTGTGTTTGGAATTTAATAATTTATTCTCTAGAAAACCAAACGAGTGTACTGTTTTATAAATTCTGGGAGAAAGAAATTCAGTGGAAATTTATTCTGGAATTATTCGGAAACATAAACTGTGATTCAATTGAGGAATTGTTGATATTTGTACAAGGACCACATCTGACGTCATCGCCTTCCATTTTGGTACGTCGTCGAGATTCGAACCTGGATTCTAATAGAACTATTTAGTGATAGGACTTGTATTTTTCATTCTTAGGATTAAATTTTGGATTATATTCACAAACCGTAAGTCCTATTTTCCAATTTTTACATTGTTTTCTAGGGAAATAAATTATTTTGTTAAAATATACAAAGCTTGTTGTCTTCACTCTTTTCTCTTGTTATTATTGTACGAGCCTACACGTAACAATATACATTCTGGATATTCGGATTATTTGAATGACCACTTTTTGTCAGAACCCAATCAAATGAACCATTTTTAATACATGAAAGTAAATTCATTCCCTTTGAGACGTTTTCAAATTGTGAAATGAAAATGTTCGCAGAAGCATACTAAATTTCTGGATCAGTGGAAATCTCCGGCCTTTGTGTGGGCCGAAAACATGCATAAAACATTCTTATATCCATGCCATTTTGAGCTCTGGAACAAATTGCAACTAGCCAGCTATCTGTGAGTTTTGCTGATATCATTTTTTGTGAGGAAAAGTTCAGTAATGACTGGAATAACTGTTTTGCGGAAAGACATATAAACTTACTTCGTGCAAAGAAGTATTTCCAGCCCCTCCTCTCAGCTCCGCTGTATTTCACTTGTAACACATTTATAGAAACGCTCATGCTGATGTCACCAGGAAAATGTGGGTTTATTTTAAAACTAAAATGTTAGAGAGGAAATTCTCCTATAATCTAATTTAAAAAAGGGGGAGGGATTGCTGAATATATTAGTTTTTTTTTAGAGAAATAAATTTATCGTCGAAAAAAAAAATTCATTGATTTTTTGCTGATTTTTCAGAAATAAGCGCGACACCAACAGATGCACATCTAGGATTAAACCAGGACGAAATTTATATGTCTGTCTCATCATGCATACTAGAGTTAGAGAAATTATGTAAAAAAAAGTTATCATTCAAAATCCAAAGGATATCTAAAGAGGAAAAAGAGAACATGCTGCATAAATATCAGATTGAGAGTTTAACACAAAACTACGTAATATTTCTGTAAAAGTACATGTGGCATATATATATATATATATATATAT
>JAECUM010040438.1:0-15560 GCA_016617855.1 Megalonaias nervosa | reverse complement strand
CTGACACTCCTAAAAACTCGAGACGTTTCGAGAGTAGCTTCTAGCAACTAAATGACTACAACAATCCGCGCATTTGATCACCCGATACATCTAAGAACTGATCACATTTCAAGAGTATGAGTTCTCCAACAAATTATCAAACAGTTAACTTCAACTTTTACACATATACTCCTACGCTTTTCTATCAGAATTATGTTTTAGGGGAGATGATTATTGTAGATACTGTTTTCCCCATTAAGGGGCCTAAAAATACCTAGATAATAGCAGTGACCTAACTGCTGCTATTTTTATCCCAAAAATACGCGAGTGTTGAGAACGAGTGTTCACAAAGGTCTACTCCAAGGGACACTGTACACTACACAAACATTTAATTGAGAGCAAGAAAACTGCTATTAGTTGAAGCGTGCATCGGCATTAATCGTTAGGAATCGTAAAATTGGTCGATGTGGCAAAGTGTGCAACATCGTCGTTTGATTGATATGAAACAAATTCAGAGATAGAAAAAAGTAACCAAATATGAGAACAGATTGTCAAATCAATAAAGCTTTATTTGTGTGAAAATATAAACAGCAGTCCAAGAAAAGACGCCATTATAAAAAAAAAACCCACCGACATTTCACGTGAAATACTATTAAAATTTCTATTTATACATAACACAGCTTGATATTTTATCTTTACTGGGAAGTAAACTTTACTACATTGATGATATTTAACACTTGGTGCTGCGAGATTTCTTACGCAGAATCAAAGTCCACCACAGTCTAAATTCTTGCGAAGATTGAATAATGCTTTCCATTTGTCCCACTGCGTAACATCAATGTCGAATTAGCATATCAAAATCCGTAAATGTATAACATAGATCAAAAACACACTCCCAATTTGTCCGCGAAAAGCCAAGAACGTGATTTCAGAAAAATGGATGAATACTTGCACACACACACACACACACAACAAAGTCATGGCAATTTTTTCTGAAATCTTAATAACAACATAATCAGGCCATCACCAGCTACCCTGATGCATTCTATTTTTGTGCCGTCAAATGTTGGCAAATGTGTAAATTTCACATGCCGACTGTTAGTTGTCATCTCTCATATTTTGGTGATTGAAATTATGATTGTTTACTAAAAAGTGACTAGATTGTTTAAGTAACTGGGTCTTTTCATGTTGAGTATCTTTGGATATATATCTATACGGATCTCTCTCTCTCTCTCTCTCTCTCTCTCTCTCTCTCTCTCTCTCTCCAACCAAGAGCGCCTTTTCATGCGATTTGTACATAATAGTTTTGTAAGCGATTGATAATATAAGAACATAAACGACCAATTGATTCAAAATGTTGCTGTCATTTTCAAGTATTAGCCTTCGAGTTCAAATTACATTTCAGGCAAACTTTTGAACTCAGCTACATACATTTCGTGTCCTGTGCAAACTCAAATGATAATTAATCTTAAAATGGATTATCTGGATTATGATATCAGGGGCACGAACATGGGATGTTTGATCAGATAGTCTGTGTGATTAGAGCGTCATGATACTATTCAATGTTTCAATCTCGACATGCACGTTTTTTTTTTTTCTTCTCGTTGATGATAGGTGTTAGAGGTGGGATAAGCAATATTAAGGCCTCTCAGGTGTCACAGTCTTCCGCTCTGAGCTGAGAAAGTCTGGTTGCGGCTGAGACACGAGCTTACCTGATAAAGCTGGGGGAATAGGACAATGACAACAGCATGAGACGTCGGGTTAGGTGGTAGAGCGCCTGGCTAGCACCTGGACCATCAGGATTCGAGACCCTGTCTGCGCATGCACAATTTTGTGACAATTATAATACCTTTTGCACTGTATTCTAGGCGTTTTAATTCTGATTTGCGGTTTTAAGCTCTACTCATGTTTATGCAAACTTACTGTAGTCTACACATTAGTTTTCGAACCTGTTTGAGTTCAGGCGTATAACTTCCCTGAGTGTTGATACGTATACATACGATTTACCTACTGAGAGAGCTTACAACATCGAGGGAGTAAACTCCCATCGTGGAGGAATGTTTGTAATAGGCTGAAGTTTAAGATTAGTGAAAATGGGTCATATCTTGTTTTTGATATTTTGGAAGACTTTATCTATATATCTTCTAAATAACATGTTCGTCTTTATCGCGCAAGGTAGGTTGTTACGCATAACTATATAAATAGGTGCATGGCCTGTAGATACTGACATTTTTGTTAGCGATTGGTTTCGATTACACAGTGTATATATACATAGGGTTTAACCACGTTGATTCTTTTCACCCGTTTCATTTTTAACAACTTTGCTGCATAAATAGTAATCATGGCTATAGTACATGATTTTTGTTACGGAATAGAACATAGAACACCCAGAACTTGAACGCATGGACAACCAACTGTATAGCATTATATTTTATATGTACCGCGGCATTGCTCCATGTACTTTTAATCATCAGTCGGAACAAAGTTGCTAATCGTCCTAGTGGGTTTCTGATTAGTGGGCGGCAAGAATTCGCTGTTGTACCTTATGAAGGCACGTAATATGTATGGGTTGTTCTACTTTCACTTTCATTTTTTAAAATTTTTCCAAACTTCCAAACCTCTAGCAGTGGAAATACTATCACACACACACACACACACACACACACACACACACACACACGCAGTCCATAAGGAAGGTCTATACTTTGGATCGGTTTCCACAACTCAGTAAATCTGAGTGCACGCGCTCGCGCGCATGTGTGTGTGTGTGTGTGTGTGTGTAAGAGATACTCATAACTGGCATCTGCGGATTGTGTGCATTTTTTAAGCAATTAAGAAGGGTCCTTTCAGTTAATTCCAGGTATACGATCGGGGTCATTACCTTTGAATTTCAATATATGAATATGTCGAATAATTCACACGGGGTACCCGGGGACATAGACAATGGAGTGTTACAAAAAACACGGAGTTAGCATACTAAGCTTCACGCATAACTGGTGAATGTTTCGTAACTTTTAGGCATATACTGGAATCGGACTGTGACTGTGGGGGTGGTTATTGATTTTTGTTGGTCGATATGATCGTGTTTGTTTTTTTAAACCTATATAACTATGAGTTAATTAATAACACGAAAGCCACGAAAGGCAGCATTGTAAAACCATTGAATGATTTGTGCAATTAAAGGGACCCCCCCCCCCATTATTTTTCCAAACAAGGCTTGAGTTTTGAACATTATCAAATAGCGCTGTTGAAAATAGTATACATTCCTCTACCGAAATTTAGGGCTTGTGACCCATACATAACCAGTTGAACCAGTTCGATGGGATAATATATCAAACGAGGATCAAATGTTCTAACAAGTGAAAGGGCAGAAGCGCGGGTTTACGGGACAGAGACACTTTCACGACCTCGTGGTTTTAAATTAGTCCACATTTGGTGAAGCTTCGGGAACTGCCCCACAAAAAATAAATCAAAACTTATAAATTGATCTAAATTTGTTTAAAACATTATAAGTGTGTATGCATGGCTGATGTAAACAAAATCTTTTGTACCAAAATTTCTATGACCGCACTGTTAATCGGTATGTGAACAGTGCTTGTATTTGTCTTTATCTCGATAAAACTATGGTATTATTTTGTATCCTTTTTTATATTTGATTAAGTGTTCTGGTTCAAATTTTTAACGAGCATGTTCACAAGTACAACTTTTGATAAGTCTGATTCCAATATAATCAAGATCATGGACCTGATTAGTTTGACAGGTTTTATACTGTACATGGATCTTGCCAAAAGGAGGACAAGCTATAGGTTCTGTATGCGTTTTAATGCACACTCTACAGTATTCAATATGTTTAGAGTCCTGACTAACTTAGTATGCTTTGTACTGTACTTGGATCATACCAAAAGGCCTAGAACTGACTGGTTCTGTATTTTCATTCATACTATACAGTATTCAGTATATTCAGCCTCCTGACTAGGTTATAGTAGGTTTAATACTGTATTTTGTTTATACCAAAAGGGCCTAGAGGTGATTACTCGGTTCTTTATGTATTTACATGTACTCTATTCAGTATTCAATATGTTTAATGTCCTTAGTAGCTTAGTAGGCTGATCACTATACTTTTGATTATACCAAAATTCCTAGAAGTGATTACTATATTCTGTATGTATTTTCCTTCACACTATTCAGTATGTTCAGGGTCCTGGCTAGCTTAGTAGATGTTTATACCACACTTGGGTCTTATGAAAAGTCCAAGAAGTGATTACTATATTCTGTATGTATTTTGATTTATACTATTAAGTATTCAATATGTTCAGGGTCCTGGCTAGCTTAGTAGATGTTTATACCACACTTGGGTCTTATGAAAAGTCCAAGAAGTGATTACTATATTCTGTATGTATTTTGATTTATACTATTAAGTATTCAGTATGTTCAGGGTCCTGGCTAGCTTAGTAGATGTTTATACCACACTTGGGTCTTATGAAAAGTCTAAGAAGTGATTACTATATTCTGTATGTATTTTGATTTATACTATTAAGTATTCAGTATGTTCAGGGTCCTGGCTAGCTTAGTAGATGTTTATACCACACTTGGGTCTTATGAAAAGTCCAAGAAGTGATTACTATATTCTGTATGTATTTTGATTTATACTATTAAGTATTCAGTATGTTCAGGGTCCTGGCTAGCTTAGTAGATGTTTATACCACACTTGGGTCTTATGAAAAGTCCAAGAAGTGATTACTATATTCTGTATGTATTTTGATTTATACTATTAAGTATTCAGTATGTTCAGGGTCCTGGCTAGCTTAGTAGATGTTTATACCACACTTGGGTCTTATGAAAAGTCCAAGAAGTGATTACTATATTCTGTATGTATTTTGATTTATACTATTAAGTATTCAGTATGTTCAGGGTCCTGGCTAGCTTAGTAGATGTTTATACCACACTTGGGTCTTATGAAAAGTCCAAGAAGTGATTACTATATTCTGTATGTATTTTGATTTATACTATTAAGTATTCAGTATGTTCAGGGTCCTGCCTAGCTTAGTAGATGTTTATACCACACTTGGGTCTTATGAAAAGTCCAAGAAGTGATTACTATATTCTGTATGTATTTTGATTTATACTATTAAGTATTCAATATGTTCAGGGTCCTGGCTAGCTTAGTAGATGTTTATACCACACTTGGGTCTTATGAAAGTCCAAGAAGTGATTACTATATTCTGTATGTATTTTCACTCATACTATTCAGTACCCAATGCGAGTCTGGTCTTTATAAGTTGCATTTTGAACTCAAATAATTGAAAATTTACACGTATGACACATTTGATTATACCTAAACCGTCCTGAAGCGCAACACTGATACTTTCTCTCCCATTTCAATTTTAACTTCGCTGCATCAATTGTGGGTTGAATGTGCTTAGAAACATAGCGCAATGATGATCTCAGCATTCCTTAACTCTGTGATAGTTACGTAAAACCAGCGATAGCATATTTGCCAATATTTTGGTGTATGTACTCTTAGCTGCGTCCCGGAAGATATTTTACTGGAAAACCACTTTATATGATCCAGAAGAAAGAAAAACACCACAAAAAACAAGTAGCTGATGTTGTTTGAAGGCCTTTTGATTCCAGCAAGTGTAATTTATCTGTAGCGTGTTGAGACAGTATATCCAAGTTAGAAGACACAGTAATACTACTTTCAAGCTTCATTAACATCTTAATTTTCATTTGCGTAATGGTCAAAGTCAAAGACAAGAGAACAACGCATATTGTCCACCTTTGTGAACACATATATTCTTTTCTTTGGTTACTTTTGGTCCCACAATAACTGTTGGATTTTCAAACTCCAACATGTTTTCGCCATATTCCTACAGTTTTCGCCAAATTTCTAACATGTTTTCGCCATATTCCAACAGTTTTCGGTGTGTAAGGTGCCTAAATTTCGCTTGGTTTGATAATGAAATCTGCCTGATAAATTGTTCAACACAAGCACGAGATATTTGATATTTTGCAGTTTATTCATTGTGAGGTTTCTACAAAATGCTTGATGGTAATCTTCAGGCCCTCTCCTTTTGCACAGTAATGGTAGCACGCGTATCAGTGTGTGTGTGATTTGGATTTTTAACGTAGCTTTAAAAAAATTTTCAGTCATATCGATACGATGTCTGCATTGTGGCAGTTTATAGTAATGTCTAGCACTGGGAACACATGCCGCAGACACGTAGCATGATGTCCCACCCAGTCACATTATCCTGACACCAGGCCGACCACTGCTAACACTAACCTCTTAATGCTGAGCGCCAAGCGAGGCAACTGTTAGTAACATTTTTATGTCTTTGATATGACTCGGCCGGGGTTCGAACCCGTATCTGGCTTTTGTTTTCTAAAATATCACATATTGTACTCCACAACATTTTAGACTAAATATGCTTCCTTGTTATAGTTGCACCATTCTACATTAATGATAGGGTCACCTAACATAAGGCAGACGCGGTCTTTTACGCTTTAAAATTGTGTGTGTGATATTCAGATGTTTTGGAATATTTTAAGGAAAGATGAAACAGAAACTTTTCATGTTTTATGGTGTTCGTTTCGGTTGTTGTTCCGTTTTATTCTGTGTCTTGCATTGTGATCTCTTGTGGCCTGTGACAAGGAACTCTGTACTGATAACTAAATCGTTTTCGTAAAATCCAGGTGATGCGAGACCTTACAATGTATATGTTTTCTTAAATGTACAAAATAACTTGTATTAATTTAATTGATGTTTAATTTACATTTCTGGATGTCAACAGTCAAGATCAAGCCACGAAGTATCCATCAACAACGTTTGCGGTAATATTAACGACTTTGTCTAACAATGCTCGGTTATGAATCCTATATGGAAATATGCAAACATTATTGCACTTTAACAATAACTACATATTTGTTGTGTGACCAAAACATTAAGAAATTATCGCCCACTGTAGACCGCTCCGGTGGCCTAGTGGTTAGAGCGTCCGCCTCTGATGCGGGAGGTCGTGGGTTCGATCCCCGGCCGAGTCATACCAAAGACTTACAAAATGGTACTAACAGCTGCCTCGCTTGACGCTCAGCATTAAGAGGTTAATGTTTGGACTGGTCGGCCTGGTGTCAGGATAATGTGACTGGGTGGGACATCATGCTACATGTCTGCAGCTTGATGCCCCAGTGCTAGACATCACTATAAACTGCCACACTGCAGACATCGTAGCGATATGACTGAAAAATTGTTAAAGCTAAAGTTAAAAATCCAAATCACACACACACACACACACACACACACACACACACACACACACTGTACTTGCCTCCGCAATTATCTTGCCCCATGTGTGTGTGTGTGTGTGTGTGTGTGTGTGTGTGTCACTCCGTTAAAATGCGTTTTATTAGACAGTGTGTAACTAAGGATTTCTGATTTATTACGTTGAGGAGGGTACCGGACTCGATTTGAATCTGGAGGCAAGATTAGAAACTTTGCGCATCTCCTTTGACATGTACATATTAACATACGGATTAACACGGTCATAGCGATTTTGGTACAGCTATATCTAATCTTCTGTCTCGTACATTAATAATAGGTATATGAAGTTAAATTGACTGTGCTACATGAAAGGGTACTTTTCGAGAAGTCTGGGCTGTACGTCCCAATCCAGTACAATATGGAGTATTGGGAAAAGGAAATGGGGTGGTGAGAGGGTAGCAAACAGTTGATGTAAACGTACAATTTAATTTTGGAATCCAAAGTACCGAAACCTTTCAGATTTATTTTCTTTTTCAAGCCTGTAGTAGAGTCATAAATCTGATGATGCGTGTATTTACAATGGCTGGTTCGGTCGATTACAGCTTACTATTGCTTATTTGTACTGTACAGATGTGCTTATTGCCCTCACGACTGTAATTGCCACTGTACAAATGTGCTTGTTGCCTTCACTACTGCAACGTACAGATTTGCTTATTGCCTTTGCGACTACAATCGTCACTGTACATATGTGCTTTTCACATTCACGACTGCAGTGTATAGATCTGCTTATTGTCTTAACGACTGCACTGTACAAATCTGCTTATTGCCTTCACGATGCAATATACATATGTACTTATTATTGCCTTCACGATGCAATATACATATGTACTTATTGCCTTCACGATGCAATATACATATGTGCTTATTGCCTTCACGATGCAATATACATATGTACTCATTGCCTTCACGATGCAATATACATATGTACTTATTGCCTTCACGATGCAATATACATATGTACTTATTGCCTTCGCGATGCAATATACATATGTGCTTATTGCCTTCGCGATGCAATATACATATGTGCTTATTGCCTTCGCGATGCAGTATACATATGTGCTTATTGCCTTCGCGATGCAGTATACATATGTACTTATTGCCTTCACGATGCAATATACATATGTACTTATTGCCTTCACGATGCAATATACATATGTACTTATTGCCTTCACGATGCAATATACATATGTGCTTATTGCCTTCACGATGCAGTATACATATGTACTTATTGCCTTCACGATGCAGTATACATATGTACTTATTGCCTTCACGATGCAATATACATATGTACTTATTGCCTTCACGATGCAATATACATATGTGCTTCTTGCATGCACAACTGCAGTTGGTACCCAAATCCAGTAAATTTAATCATCTTCCTACAGCCTTATTGCTGTCAAATATCACATTTACAAAACATGCATTTCTCTCTTTTTTATTATTGTTTTTGTGTTCTGTTTTCTAGGTTCTGATCTGTACCTCTCTCCCTCCCCAAGGGGAGGTGAATTACTACTATCGGTTGGCAGTAGTCTAACTCTGGAATGCAGGTACAACAGTTCTGATATAATTACGAAGGATCTGGTTTTCACAAGGTACGCGATCCGGTCTGTATTATATACCGAACGTAACACTTTTTTTTTTACACGTAATTTTGTCTCTCTACCTTTCTCTCTGTTATTAGTACTTTCATATGCATGTATGTATGTATGTAAATATGTATGTATGTATGTATGTATGTATGTATGTATGTATGTATGTATGTATGTATGTTTGTGTGTGCATGTGTGTGTGTGTGTAAGTATATAACGTCATTTTCAAATCAAAATAAAGAAAGTTGTTAGTGGAGATGTACAACAAGGCTATTTTTGTAAGAAATATTTAGGACAGTTAATTAAAGGATGGGGAAAAACCAAGTATACAGAAAGACACATACAGCATGTATGGATATTTTGCAGAGCATGGATATTAGCACTGATTGCTGTATACAGTTGTTACATATGAGCAATAATGAAAATAATGTGTAGACGTTTTTTCAGGAGATTTAATTGCCAAACTGTCAGAGTGTGATACCATTCATGATTGGTCATGGATTATTCCAAGAATATTTAATTAGAGAAGATTGGTTTTAACCTTGGGCAAATATATAAGACATCCTGAAATCTCTACCACTAATGGTCGTAGGAAGCCGACTCTCTCTTATGACGTCATACACTTGGTTGGCGAGAGTTTGCGGAATACCGAGCGGGCTTGTTATTCTCGCCTGATTTGTCGGGGAGCAGGGGGTTCGACGATCGGGCTTGATATTATTGCTTTAAATATTTTAGATGCTCTAGCCAGGGTAAAAATATAAAAACCTCGATAGGAATTCTCTGATCTGAACGTTTGACAATTAAAAGCGACGTACTTTATATCAGAAGTCAATTACTAGGGATATTCAGTTAGTCATAACTTCAACGTTTCATCCAGTTTTCAGTATTTTCAAATTCAGATTTATTCATTTTTGTATACTGTCATAAGAAAAAATATTTTTACCCCTCCATTGCTAACGGACAGGCGGAACTGTTTATATGTAACGTGTGCTTAAATGCAAATGTTGCAATGTTCATATTTGATTAACACAGGGATGGCGTGCAGCTGGATTCAGAATTTGAACAATCGCATATCGGAAATGTAGACGGATTAAGTAAGACATTGCTTGTAAAGAAGATCAATGTCAGCTGCTCGGATGGCGGGACTTATCATTGTACAATGGACACACTGTCGAAAAGAATCAACGTTACTATTGTAAAAGGTATGTCATTTCTTTGACTACTGTTCTTTTATGATGAAAGGAACTTATTACGATAGATTATTATGCATTTTGAATGAGTGAGGTCCATTATGTGCGCCACAGTACATTATTCTGTATTATTCATATAGCAATTGGAACAAAACTCAGCCATATTTCTCTACTTAAATCTTGCAGGTCAGGAAATTTCCACAAATAGAAACACTCAATCTGTTCGGAACACTGCGCCTTGTATTGGCTGTAGGATTAACTGAGAAGTTACGAATGAATAAATAGTTGGATGCATTCGTTGCTGTGGTAACGTATGTAGTGCACTCCACCAAAAGCGATAACAACTACTGAGGTTATTTCACGATCCGACGGAAATGGCCGAGCGATGATCTTAAACGGCCGATGACATACAGATTGCCCCTGACGCTCACCCCGGTGAAACTGAGATTAGAAACCCAAATGGGATTGGGAACCGGTCAAGAGCAAACACAATAGCGACAAGAAACTTCTATTGAGGCATTTATGGGATTGCGAAGTACAAACAAGATTTACTTACCTACGAAATTTAAGAGCTTTACGTCGTGCAAAACTATGCATCTCCGAAAATGAAGATTTCGACAAGGGAAGTGCTCCAATAAGCATCAGCAATTTTACGCTTTGCAACAACGCATATTACCACAGCTTTTTTTTTGTTGTTGAAAGAACTGTGCTTGGTTGAAGTTAGTCATGAAAATTAACAAAGTAATTGGGCCACGTTTAGGAAACTAATTTGTTGCTTTTATCATTGAGATGTGACCGTAGAGTTGGTCGGCGTAGGTAAAATATCAAAATTGGATAGTAAATCGCCATGTAGCAGAGTCGCTTAGTTAGCGACTATGCAGCTACAAAGCAAAGTCACCGCTCCGGTGGCCTAATGGTTAGAGCCTCCGCCTTGGATGTGGGAGGTCGCGAGCTCGAACCTCGGCCGAGTCATACCAAAAACTTATAAAAATGGCACTAACAGATGTGACCGTAGAGTTGGTCGGCGTAGGTAAAATATCAAAATTGGATAGTAAATCGCCATGTAGCAGAGTCGCTTAGTTAGCGACTATGCAGCTACAAAGCAAAGTCACCGCTCCGGTGGCCTAATGGTTAGAGCCTCCGCCTTGGATGTGGGAGGTCGCGAGCTCGAACCTCGGCCGAGTCATACCAAAAACTTATAAAAATGGCACTAACAGCTGCCTCGCTGGGCGCTCAGCAAGAGGTCAGTGTTAGGACTGGTCGGCTTGGTGTCAGGATAATGTGGGGTGGGGCATCATACTACATGTCTGCGGCATGATGCCCAAGTGCTAGACATCACTATAAACTGCCACACTGCAGACATCGTAGCGATATGACTGAAAAATTGTTAAAGTTATGTTAAAAAATCCAAATCACACACACTCACACAAAGCAAAGTCCGTGTGCTCATTGTGTGTTACTTCCTTTCATTTCTTTTGTCGTTATTTTGTTGATACTGATTAATTAAACAGAACGTAGACGATTCACGCAGATTTTCTGGCAGATATTATGAGGCAGAATTTAAATAATGAGAAACTGAAATTGCTTTTCAAGTAGTTTCAACACCTCTTTTACATTGAAAACTTTATGTTTTATTACTAATAATGTCTGCACAAAATCTTACACTATAATAATAGTGTAATAAGCCAAGAGTACGTGCTATTCGTAGTTTTCATCTCAGTTCATAGCTGTGTTAGATTTTTAGTACATGTAATTATTTATTGAGTATGGTGATTTTTAGTACATGTAATTATTTATTGAGTATGGTTAGTCAGCGTTGGAAAGATATTTCTCAGCCCGATTGATTAGCCCATTTCTTGCATCAGACGTCGTACGTACAGCACTCTTCAGACTTTATGACTGCATAGATTTAGAATCGTAAAATGGACCCTCCCTAATCTCTTAATACTGAAAATTTTCAGGATATTTTTAGGTATACGTGTTTTGTAATTTGAGGCAGGAATAATTCTTTGTATTGGGTGTTTGAATCGTGTTTTGTATTGCATGGCGTGAAGTACTACTATTCGGTTTAGAAATGCTTACTGGTGAATCATACAAATGTGAAACAAGAAAACCCAAGCAAGTTTGAAATTAGAGTTTTGTGACGTGTGATGAGAGAAAAGTATTTGAAGTGTTTGAGCGTTTTAGAACCTTTTAGTTGACAGCGACTATTGTCTTGAGGTCCTTATACATATGGACTGTCAAGAGATCCTTATACATATGGACTGTCAAAGCCAGACTTGCGCTGAATAATAATAGCAAATCCCCGGAAAATGTGCCAGGCGATTAATCGGTGTACATAGTGTTCAAATTTAATATGAAAATATTCATGTGATGATCTTTTTTTTACCATCTTGAATGTCTGAAAATGCGATCGGGAACGCAATGAAAAGTATCTTTTTCTGCATAATATTTTGAGAATAAAAGAATTTTCATAATTTTAATTTAACCGCTGAAGTCCATTTACTATATCTGTATAACGTTATATAGTAGAGAAATTTGTATTGATTCCAAGATGATCTTCCTGCATTTTTTAAAATAAAAATCACAATGCAGTTGTAACCAAATCATTGAAATACATGCGTATTCCTGTTTCAGTCGTTACCTTATTTCTCTATGCTAATTCTCTTGGCCTGCTCTTTATGTCATTCATTGTGATAATTTCTTTATTTTATGGTCAGTATTAAACGAATTGTTAAACTGTTTAAGTTTTTCTTGAAGTGTCTCCTCTGAATGTAATCTTTTCATGCCAAATTGCCAGATTGCAGGTAATGAATCTCTATAAAGGGTTTATATCAAAACTTTGATGCAATCGAAGTCTGGAAATGCGATCGCAAAGCTTGGAAATGCGATCGGGAAAGCCTGGAAATGCGATCAGTGAAACCGGGAATAATTTAGTTATTACGATTTGTAACGTGACAAGGACAGTCGTTACTTCATCGTACGGGACCAGTTTTTGGGGGGATGGGGTAGGGTGGGGCGGAGGCCGATATCTGGCAGCTGATACATTATTAAGAGTTGGACTACTATCGCCCATTACGCTGATGTTACTACACGTTACTATTTAGTATTACAGTCTTTTTTATTTAGTCATATTTCCCAATGTCAGCCGCACGTTTAGGGAAACTGTCAATCCTGCGAAAATTATACATCTTTTGATCTTAATTGAAAAAAGCAACTTATTTTAGGAATTGAGAAAACAAAATCCTGCAATGAAACTCACCGAATTAGATGTCAGAATACCTCCATTGATATGTGAACACGTATATTTGAGCTTCGAGAACGCGAAATGTTTTCATGTCATGATCCTGTTGGCTAGCCAGGTAGTTCGACAACGCGAAGTGGACGTTTTTGATGTCGCATAACGGAGAATTCAATTGCGCTTAATGAAGAGTTTGATGTCGTGCATGACGGAAATCATGTGATTGAAAAGTATATTTTGACTGCCTCTTTCGCCATACTCATGGTGTTATGATGGGCACCTGACCTCATCAGAGAAAAGAAAAACAGGAGAAAGAAAGAACAAACTTTCTTACTTTGTGTATTTGTGCGTTTTGATTATTTAATTGAATGTCCATTTTTTCACCACCATTTTAACAGATTCCAATCTGCGATCCCACAATTTGTTAATTATTCTCAGTCGCTATATCACACACACACACACATACACACTCTGGAAATGCTTTAAATTTAGAAGTTAAAAGTGTCCCTATTTAATAATTCGTTTAGTATTGGCCGTACAAAGAAAATTAACTCAGTGATAAGCATAAAGTGCAGACAGTGAAAAATTCACTCATAGAACTTAGAGAATGATCGAAACTGAAACATACTTTTCTTTACACAGTTTGATTAATATTATGTTGTGAATAAACAGAACCGCAGTGAAAACTGTCAACTAAAATGTATATACTTTATACTTATTATACATAGGGTAAAAAGACTCCTGCTACTAAAGTAAAGATGAAAATGTATTTATTTCCTAAATAAATAATTCGGTTGTTAATTTTACTTGAGTTTCCTATTACTTTCCCCAATGTTTCCTTTGTCAGGATGATGATCACATGATCACAAATTTGAAATTTTTGCACGTCGTTTATTCGCCTTTATTTTGTTGCATTTGCCGGGGAGAGATTATTTTTAAATTATAAAGTCATATTATTTTCCGTAGACAGTATCAATAAAAAGAAATAAGGTTTTAAATGCAAAAAACTGACGCTGCATATACACACCTTTTATTATTAAATGTGGTACAGAATATTTGCCTGAAAATCAAAATGTATAAGGCTACAGTACATTCTCTGAGTAATTGTTGGGCATCAACATTGTTGTGACAGAACAAATAAATGGAAGTAAAACACAACGAACACACGAACCTTGTTTTGTCGCCATCTTGTTTGCCCTGACCTGGTTCCCGAATGGATTGTCCGTGGGGAGATGATAACGATGATAATGATAATGTCGCTGCAGACGATAATAACAATGATGAAACAAAGGAGGACAGTGATAATTACGATTATTATAGTAGTATAATGGTAGTAGCATTGACTTGCATCATCATCATCATTTTGGCCCCTAACCGCATTGGCGATGTACCTATCTATTTGTCCGTGCACAAGCTTGTTAACAATATAGCATCTTTGTTTTCTGTTGCATTTTAACCAAGTTGACATTTCACACCAGCAAGGTCTCTGATGAGTTGGGGTTGTGGTTAAAGCTGTTTGTATTGCTTATACGCCCTGCACCCAATGTTGATTGTATTGATACTTTGTGAGTGGTGGAGATATTGAGCGCTCCGGACCAATTAGTATGTTAATTACAACTGTAATGGGGGCTTTGCCCAGTTTTTGTATTGAATAAATGTAAATTTGATGACAAACTGCAAAACCATGAACAGTATTTTACAACTATCTAAATTACTAGACCGCTCAGTTTTTAAGGTATTATTTCACAAATTAAAAATTTACTAGACCAGTTAAACTTGAACATTATTTCACAAATTAAAAGGATTACTAGACGAGTTAGATTTTGGGGTATAGTTTTACAAATGAAATAAAAGTATTGGCAAGTAAGACTACTAAGACGTATTAGTGAAGTGAAATGTTGAAATTTGTGAATGCATCGCATACTGGCAAACTTCATTTTTGTTGCTGTGTTAGAAACGGAGACTGCTTGTTCCAGGCGGCGTAGAGACATGCAGATCAAAAAGTCTGGTTGTAGAAATAAAATTTCATTACTTTAAACAACTCGAAAATTGTGTATTGGAAAAAGCAAGATAGGAAATGTGAACGCCGTTCAAGATTTTCAGAAAATTTCACCTAAAATAATAATGTATTTTCAAACTCATTGGACCGTTGAGGCGTGTGCTATTAAACCGTTAATCATCCAGAATAGCCTTATTGAACAGAGTCTTCGTATCTGCCAGAATCTATGCTACTATATATA
>JAECUM010040437.1:0-16846 GCA_016617855.1 Megalonaias nervosa | reverse complement strand
TCTCGCGATCTTCAAGATTACCGGTCGATTATATCAAGCCCAACAAACTGTCATTAAAATGTGCCTGTGAATTGTATCAACTCTACAGCACGTGGGTAAGACACTGTTGCTGTCCAGATACAAGGCCGATATTCTTCTCAGTGTGGAATTTACTATAGCTTGTCATTTAACCTTAACAGGTTTGAACAACTGAGCCCTGCTGTTGCTTTTAATGTATTCGCTTTCGAATAAAGACTTTTATGGGAAAAGGTTATCCACCATGAAAAGCGTGCAGTACAACATTGATCTGTTATTGGAGAGCTCAATGAATGACCCAGAGGCGAAACATCATTAAGTACCATAAAAAATAAACCTTTCCCGGTGAGTGTACAAGTATAAAGGGAAATAGTTTTCATGTCGAGGCTGCCTTCATATACTTAGCACGTAGCAACTGCTTGATAACCATAACTGTTACCGTGGTGTAATCAGTGAATGGCCGCAGAGGACAATAATGCCAAGCCCCCGCAAAAACTTTTTGAAATTTACCACGCTGCAACGAAAAATGAAAGCCACTTATGTTATCTATGTGGACTTCGAGTGCTTAAATATACCCTTGAGAACTGAAGGTTACAAAGATGTTCGGTCATATATAGGGAAAATTCCTGAACAAGTCCGTTGATGGTTTTGTTTCGTTAGCGTCAGATATGATGGATCACTGAGCAGCCAATGTTTTATCATGACCAGGACTCAGGTAATGTGTTTATTAAATCGCTCACGGTCACCGCGAAATGGATTCGACAATATCTATCCTTGCCCTCTGGCATGATTATGACTAATGATGATATTCATAAGTTTCTACTGCTGCTCATTAATACATCTGTGAAGGAGCTTTCGGTAGACCATCCCCTAAAAATCATACACTGTCTACCAAGTCCCAGTTAATATCTCTTCCCAGGAATATTACACAGCACATTGTATTTCCAGAGAAGAATACTTTGAATTTAATATTTGCACTCAGATCAAACACTAAACACATCAATTATTCTGCTTCAAGATCTTATAGCATGAATGAATAATTTCTAGATAAAAAATATATATAAAAACTAAGAAACAAAAGAAGAGCCAGAATGTAGTACAAAGTTCTTACTCGGAACTATTCAAGCAATAATTAGACAAGGTCTGTTACTAAAGTTATAATATAGAATTTGGAAAATAACAGGTAGACCCGGTATAGCATGGAGAATTTCCAATGAACTAGACTAAGATTGAGATAAACATGTTATTTACAAAACTAAAATTAATGATTGTGGTCAGGTAGAAAATAAAATTAAATGGGGACAAGATCAGCACAAAATACAATTTTACATAACCTAGAGCATAAATGAATAAAGCACCTAACCGACAATGCAAAATAGTTATACATAACACAAGTCCTTCCTTGAAATATATCGACAATAATAACACTTGAATCCTCGCCAACAACGCCGTCACCAATCTTCTTCGAATCGCAGAATCAGTACTCTAGTAGAGCTTTAGAAAAATAAGCCCTTGACATCTAGTGTCTCCTCGGAAACAAGAACAATATAACTATG
This sequence comes from Megalonaias nervosa, assembly GCA_016617855.1. Lineage (NCBI taxonomy): Eukaryota > Metazoa > Mollusca > Bivalvia > Unionida > Unionidae > Megalonaias > Megalonaias nervosa. The sequence continues at coordinate 15,275 of JAECUM010040437.1, read as the reverse complement.
AATAATCAATTTTATTCAGCATTACTGATCTATATCTGTTTCCTAACAACAAATTATTTTATTTCACGGCCACATTGCATCAGACAATGCAGTTAGGTCACAAAGAGCATCGTGAAGCACTTTTCGTAGAAATTACTCAAGTCATAAATGTTGCAGAAGGTCAAAACATTTCATCGTAGATAAGCTCAATAATAAATATAAGAAAATTTGGAAACAATAATCCCCTCATTTATGAATCCAAAGAAAATGAAAATTATCCAATCCTCTTTAGATTATCTTTACCAAGAGATCTCCTTCGTAATATTATTTTGATGCTCGACATCTCGTCCATATAACTCCAGCTAGTTTGAACCATCCATTTTGTAAAGCAGTGAAGTAAGCTAGCCGAAGTTTAATGTTTGAACATCATGCTCATTTTCATCGTCTTAAAATGTATGGCTTTGACAACAGAACGATGTCCATTACATTGTCTCCTGGTTTGTTTGGTATTTTAGGTGAAATCCCCTTCTCATTCCCATGAAAGACATTCACAACAACGACCAATTTTACAAGTAGTTCGCGCTTCTTCATATAACTGAAAGAACGACTATATATGATATTTATGTACTCTTCTATTATCGGGTAAAACTGTGTTATAATCACAGCCGCTCCATTGCTGATTCATTCCTTTCAAAGCGGATTCAGACAGGACAAATGTTATTCAAGTGCTCCGCAAGAAATCTATAAATTCCTTTCACGATTCTGGGAAGGGAACAATTCTTCTACGATACAGTAATGACAAGGTAGAAAAGACGTCGAAAACCATGAAATTTTCATAGATACGCAGTCCCCCGAAATAAAACCAGAAAAAGATGGCCAAAACGAGAAAAGAAAACTGATGCAACGAAATTCTTGTGAATGTTTCAAGTCGAAACTAGATATGTATGCCATGCCACAATGACAAAGATGCAAGAATCCCAATGTGCAAAATTGTATGATGTGTCGTCCTTGACCACCGCAACACCAATCGAATTAAAATCGAAGGACAAACGAAAGATTACATCTATCTGAAAGCAGTTACTTGCACTTGAAAATCCAACACTCAAAAGGGAAAACAGCAACATAGAAACCGATTCCAGAGTGGCTCCCGTCAATAACTTCAAACATTCCTTGTTCAGCCAAGTGAATATGTACTTGCAGAATAAAACTGGTGAGCACTCACCCTTTGTAAGCGTTCCTGGAAAATCCCTTGTCGTACGTAAAACACGCCCATACGTTTATGCTCCATACGGTCTATTTGCATGAACTTTAGTGCCCTTTGTCATGTATAGTTGATGATATGATTACATCAACTACAAAACGCAAATCAATGATGTTACTGGTAATAAGAGAATATATCAAAGATGGAACTGTACAGGGTCTTTTGGGGGAAGTAAATAATTATACACAATTTAAAATGTTAGTTTTCGTTTAGTATTTCAAAACATATAAGAGATTTAATCGGGTTTATCGTTAATTTTCTAGGCGAGGAGAAAAGTAATTCTCCATTTTTCAAATGTCCAGTGATACCAGACACGATCCTAGAAGGCTAGTCCAATATCATTTGAAGACCTGTACAATTGTTGCCTCAAACAGGTCTAATAATATGGATACACATATTATAGTCTTTATTAATTAAATTGGAGGTGATTCTTCCACTAGTATCGGTCTTTGTTGATCAGTGGAAAAGCAGCCGGCACATTCAACATACCAATCAACAGGTTCTTGGTTGATCTTGATTATTATCAACTTCTTCTTTCTGCTTTTTTACCTATTTGTTAATAGACTCTGATAATGCCTCGATTAACCTACTTTTGTAAATGTGGTTCAATTATTAAGAGTAACAATCGATGTAAAGAAGCTCCCGTGTTGATCTGCCTCACTAGGTGAAATATAAACAAGCCATGTTAAACGTAAATTTCTGAATTTGATTCAATTTGAAATCAACGAGTTGTTGTAAACGTAATTTTTTCAGTACTTCTTAATCGAGAAAAATTAGTTTCCTCCAGCATATAAACAAATACATAAACCTAAACAAATAATTAAGGGTAAAATTTGATATTTCCATTCTTGGGTTTTTTAAAAAAATTAGGACCTAAATATAATCACGAACTAATTCAGCTTTTAGATCTTTCTGTTGAACTTATTTCTTTGTAATAAATACCCCAACGTAAAGTCAGGTCACAGCGCTGTCGTCCAGATTTTAAACATAATTCAAACAAACAAAGAATATTGTCAAGTTAAACAAATAGCGAACAGCAGTATCCTATCAGTATATTACATGCATAAGCTATTATGCATAATGACACAAAAACGATAACGTACATACAAAATGATACCATAAGGATGAGTCTTTCTGACCCCACAGTATACTCCGTGAATAATGAAAGAGAAAGGAAAGGTCTCCATGACCTAACGTACACTACATATATAGGATAAATGCATGCATAATGAAGCAGAAAGGATGGGTCTCTATGGCCTAAAGCACGCTATGTACATAAGATAATGCATGCATAATGAAACAGAAATGATAGATCTTTATATGCTAAAGTATACTATATACGTATGATAAATGCATGCATAATGAAGTGGAAATGATGGGTATTCATGGCTTAATAGACGATGTAAGTAGAGCTTCGTTGGATATAGTCTTTGTTTTTGAGAGATGCTCGATGTTTTACATTGATTCAAAAATTGAACTCTGATTTGACATTTCTATTAACATCTAATAATAGTTGAAAATAAATACATGTGTTCATAAAATGGGTCTGAAAAGGAATGAAAAAAAAATTGTGCTTGAAAAAATAGAATCTGAGATTACAAAGACTGCTTATTCAATGGCAAGGGAAATGTCCAGGTAATTTATTTACTCTAATCACACAGTCATCAGAGTTACAGGGTCACAATAAACACAATAGCATTTAAAATCTTTAATGACAAGGCGTTTTTATTTTGTGACAGCTTAAACATATTACCTAACGGTCGTATCAATGACTTGAATTGAAAGGGAAACTATAGTCTCATCAAAGTTTGTGCCCTTTGTTTTCATCGAAATACTCACAATATCTGTATATCGTTTCATCTGAAATATTGTAAATGTCATCAAAACCAATTCCATCGACTCGTGCTTTTGTGAGCGTCCATGTTTTCTTTCTGTCGATTTGACAATGGATATGCTTTTGCTTTTATAAGACTCCTTCAGAGTAATCTGTTATAGAATTTCTCGTATACGGCACATGCTATGAATTTCTCTAAAATAGTTGTTGTCACTTCAAACTGTTCATGTCTAAATGCGTTTGAAGCTCATACAAGAAATACTTAGTAGCTGCAATTAACTGTTCCTTCAGTTGAAAATCATGTGAAGTTAAGATATTTAATAGGCTTTCTGTTGTCACCGAACTTTGTTTCTATTGCCGAATTTGTACGTATCAGAATCTCTTACTTCATCATTCTTTGACAGCCGAAAATAATGTTCCATAAAGTTGTATTGACTAGTTCATTTCGTCTTAGAGACCATTATATTATACTGGGTTCCATTTTATAGACCTGGTTACCACTGTCTACAACTTTAGTCGCGTTGGGGAGTGTAATGTTAAATCTTAAATCTCGTGGAAGACCAAATGGATTCAATGGACACTGATATGTTAGTATTTGTGCGTGTGTGTGTGTATGACTTTGTGTTAGCGTGTGTGTGTGTGTGTGTGTGTGTGTGTGTGTGTGTGTGTGTGTGTGTGTGTGTGTGTGTATTTTGGATTTTTAACGAAGCTTTAAAATATTTTCATTCATATCGAAACCGCTACCTCCAGTTTCCGAGGTGGACGCTCTAACCACTAGGCCACCGGAGTGTTTGGTTAGTATTTGAAAGTCAAATGTCATCCTAAAAGTCTTCCTAAAATATCAGATTCTGTAACATTACTTCACATGTTATCGTTATACAGCATCCTTAATTCTGCATTAAGATTTGTCCTAACTAATGCAGGTAAACAAAGATCTTTGTATTTGAAAAAAAAACGTAATCATGTAACTTGAAACGATTATCGGTTATGTATGAAATATTTACGTTCTTCACCAGCATCTTCCCAGGTTGTTTACCTGAGAGTTGTTATGGAAACTTACAATATATTTTTAGGTTCAATAGCTCGAGAATGCTAATGTAGCCATTTATTCTAATGCATTTCAGAGTAACACAATTTGATACTATTGTCAGTATTTAATTTATATCATTTCAGATCAAGTGATTTGTGTTTCATTCCAATGATTAAAGGTTTTTTTTCCAGATAGTATTTACCTGTTTACTTTTGCACTGTACAAATAATCAAAGAGACTGACTGTCGCCATTCATAATACTAAGTAGTAGCAGCAGAGAGGGTGAACCCTACAACTTTTTCCGAGGGTCCGTTAGCAAAAATAAAGGTTCCTACGAAGGGCTAAAATAAGGTCAATAACGCTAAACTGAATCCGCTAACCGAACATATTTCAATAGCAAAAATCGACGGAGTTAGTTCGTTTGTGTTACTTGTTTGTTGACATATTTTTTCAAATTTTAGGCGTGTTTTGTTTGCGTCTCACACTCATTTTGTTGTGAGCTCACCCTCTCTGCCGCTGTAATTAAACCATTGCGTTATATCAATAATGATTGATGAAGCTTACTCAGCTAGACTAGCTCGAGAGCGACTAGAAGCGATATAGAAATATCTTCCGCTTCATAATAGAGTTAAGCAAAAATTACAAGAGCGTCAACAAACACAAGAAGAATTTACAGAATCCGCAGAACAATTATTTAAACCTATCACGAAAACTACTGAAGGTATTCTTCCTGTGTTAAAAGAAACTGCGCAACAAACTGAAAAAATAGCTGAGGGAACTAAAAAGACAAAAAAAAATTCTACGAGAACTTCCCGCTGAAATAACTGCCGCTCAGCAAGTTTTAGCACCCGAAGAAACTGTCCAAGAATCAGAAGCCCAAGCTGGGTTTAAATTATCTGATAAATTTAATGAGGTTTTCATTGACAGCATCGCAAAGTTTAATATAGATAAATTAGCTGAAACTGCTTTTTTATCTTATGATGAACGAAGAAATTTCTAAAACCCGAGTATGCTGATGATATTATAGGTCGCGAGAAATGGTACAAACTGATTTTTCGTTTACGTTTTAATGTTGATCAAGCTCGAATTAACGACCGGAGATATGTTGCTTACGACACAGCTATTAAAAAATGACGTTGGCTTTTCAGGAACTACAACAACCACAACAAGAACCAGAAAGATCAGTAAATGAATATTTTAAACCCAAGAGTATTGACGCAATCCAAAATTCATCCCGGACAATACTTATTGCATCAAATTAAGAAGAACGAGATAAGTATTTAAGACCTGAGTACGTTAAAGAATTTAAATTTGATGATTGGATTGTTCCTATATATCTCGTTTCTAGAAATATCGAAGAAGTAATAGACTTTGGTGATTTTGATGAGTTTAAAGAAAATGTAATGAAACAAATAAAATCCCTTAAGAAGAAAAAACCTAGCGAACCAACTTCACCTGGCGAATCAGATCCACAAGAAACTTCACTCCGAGGTCTCTTTGGTTATCTTTCATCTTTTGGTAAAGGCAAAACGGGAAGTGGTCTTGTTACTTATCCCGACAAAGTCCTTACCGACGTAGATAGATTAGAAATTTTAATCGGTGGAAAACGAGCCGGTAATAATACTCCAGAAATTATCAATGAAATCTCATCAATTTGTCAACGATTATTTACCGGTGGCATCATGGATATTAACGTGTATCGGTCCCTCGTCGACGAAATCACCGATGATTATCATAGTGACTAAGTCACTGATTAAACAGTTAGATATTATTATTATAATAGATGATCATACATGTTGCTCAACGTGGACCAACTATGGTCAGGGTGGTAAATTCAAGATTACCTGTATACAGGACATTTTACGGAGATGGATTCGGTGATGTCGTTCAGGGTTTATTTAGAAGGATAGTCCCAAAAGCAATACCGATCGCAAAACAACTAGGAATGAAAGCTATTGACGTTGTTCGTGAAAAAGGTATTGGTGCTGTTGGTGATGTTGCCGGTAAAGCATTTTCTGCAATCAAGGATAGACTAGCACGATTAATACGACAAAAACCTCAGCCAGTAAAATTACCCAGCACTGAAGTGATGCCTGCAAGTGTTAGTAAAATAATAAATCAAGCCGCAAATAAAAAACTAACAGAGTTAGCCGAAGAGCAAATCTGATAGCGGGAAGTGGTCTTCGTATTAGACGATGACCAATAACATAACATGTTCAAACGTGTACCTGATCCCGCATTTGACATGGATGCGCCAGTTCTCAAGGATGAATCTGTGCGTGATTATCAATATTATTCTTACGACGCACGATTACCAAATCAACGCGGACGAATTGAATTACAAGTTCAAGATACAAGTAGATATTTCTTGCCCGCGGAAGCATTTATTGAAGTAGAAGGTGAAATTGGAAAAACGGATAATACAGAGTATGGCGATGGTGCCAGTGTTGGTTTTGTTAATAAAGGTATCATGGTGTTGTTCGACAGCGCCACATACATGATCGACGGAAGAAATATTGAATCAATTCAAAAAGATGTTGATGTTGCCACGACGATACTTGGCCTTGCAAGATACAGCAACGATTATACAAGATCAGCTGGTCCATCAATGATGTTTGCCAAGGACACTTCTGATCATCCTGAACACAGACAATATAATTTGGTACAAACACCTCAAAATACTGCATCTGATCCACAACCAGCTGGAATGATAGCCCGACCCGCCGCTGCATTTTCGATATTGCAAAATGTTAATCAAAATTTCAACTTGGGATATGCAAGACGTCGAGCAATGTTGGAGGAGAGAGGCCGCAGAAGATTTTCTTGCGCGATTCCATTATCACATATTTTTGGATTCTGCAGACATGTCAGAAAAGTAATTTTCAGAGCCAAACATACAGTTGTACTTGTACGAAAAGCAACCGACGATGATGCAATATGGCGACCCGCCGGTGATGTCGGGATAGTAAATCTAACAAAACTTTCATTGTGGATGCCAGTAATGACTCCAGCGATATCTGAAGAAGATCGGTTACTCACTTTCATGAGCAGTTGCGGAAAGTCGACGTTGTCATGGTTAACAATAACCACAGATGCTGTTCAAAGTGCAATTAATGGTTTGTTTACGTGGCAAATAGCATCACAACAAGGTATCTTTGCACCGCGACATATATTCATTGCATTTCAAGAGATTGCACGAGCAAATGATCAAACGCGTAGTATAATGATATTTGACAAACTCGGAGTTTCCGAGGTTTCATTAAGAATAAAAAGACATCAAGAACCATCGGAGGATATTTTGTTGAATTTTGAGCTAAATCATGTAGCGCGTGAGTATCATCGTCTGATGTCGTTTATGGGACGTGTTCAAAATATCGATGCTGGTTTACAAATATCACAGCCAGATTTTAAAACTCTGTACCCGATTTATTATTTTTCGCTGGAACATTTGGATTTGTTTAGACAGTCTGTCGTTGACATACATTTTCGAGCTCGTGTTAACACTGGAGGTGTTAATTACAGAGCAATCGCCGTTATACTCAGCGATGAAACAATGTTACTTGAAGGTGTTGGTGGCCGCATGAGATTCGTTGATGCTCCAGTAGAAAATATGCAAGCGCTAATTTAGAAGTCAGAAATATATCATAAATGTCATATCATCATGTCAGTGTCAGTCTGACCCCGGGTCTGATTAAACGATTACAATCACCGTTAGCATCACGATGCGGAACAAAAATGTCATTAAAACAAGAATAAATGTCCGGTGCAAATAAATTATCGTTGACCGAACGTCAATTCAAGAGATCAACGAAGCCAAGCACGCCAATAAAGGAATACGATTAAATCTTTCCGTGGGTGCAATCAAGGATACTATTAAAACCGAAGGAATATTTCCGCTTCTCGCAGCTATCCCAGCATTCATAGCCGCAGCCGCTCCAGCTGTTGCAAAAGCTGCTGCGTTAGGTGCAGTTGGAACAGCTGCTGGAATGGCATTAAAGAAAGCAACAGGAAAAGGATTTAAAAAAAAAGGAAACGAAGAGGTCACGGTCTGAGACTTCCAGGGTCTCGATACGGAAAAGGATTAAGAATTCCAGGGACTCGCTGATTTTTCCGATGTCTAACTTTGATTTACTCGATGCTGCTGCGCGATTAAATATAAAGAATTTTAGAGGTGTTTTTATGCGTGATCGATTACCGAAAAATCCAAATCTGAAAGAAACAGGTATTATTAATCTCGATAAAAGCTCTGGTCGTGGCACTCACTGGGTTGCGTACGCGATTGATCCACGTGGAATTATTTATTTTGATTCGTACGGACTGGCACCACCAAAAGAATTTTTAAAATACGTTGATACAGTACGAAGTACTGAACTTCAAAATATTCCAATCTGGTATTCAACGCTACCAACACAAACATTAACGGATCCACCAATATGTGGCCGTGAAGCACTAGCAGTACTTGATGCTGTATCAAGATCAACGAAACCACCTCATAAAACTGTACACGAATATACATTAAATAATCGCTAATCATATAATGGTAGATATTTACGGAAGATCAGCTAAACCAAACATCAACAAGCACTGCCCGAAGATTTACTCAAGCGAGTAACAAAGCAGATCAACGACGAATTATCTGACATGCTCAATCTTGCCAACGTTGATCCAAACGAACTTGTTGTATTTCAAAACCGTGAAGGAAAACTGAAGACAAGTAATATTTCAATCAACGATATTATTATTTGTAATCGATTATCGCGAGAAGGTCTTGTTGCTGTATATGACAAAGAGGGCAAACTTGTTCCTAGTGTTGTTACTCCGTCGTCGATCCGAGATAGCATAAGTGAACGAGTGTTAAAAACCGGCGATATAATGAACGGCGTCATTAACATGAATAACAATAAAATTATTATTGGGGGAGAACCGACGGATAATCTCGACGCTGCAACAAAAAAAATATGTAGACGATAACAATATTCCGATGACAACTTCGTTGTCGACGATCAATGATGGAATGACCGCATTTAGAACTGAATTTTTTAATCATGTGCAGCTGTTTATGAATTTTCGCAGAAACGTAAACAGAACCAATAATGAATTTTTTGGAAGTCCACCAATCGTTGACATAAATCTCAAAGATATAAATACGAGAATCACCGATATTGTCAGTGGAATTCCTAATATCGTCAATAAAACCGATCTGATTAAAATTCCACACAAACAAATTAGCAATATCGTGTACACGGTATCATCAGGATCATCAACATGGACACCGCAAAATAACACAATCAAACATACCGCAGAAGTAACTGGTGTGTACAGGCTGCCAGTGTTCAGCTCTGCAAAATTCAGGATAGTTACTACATTTCCATGGCGTCACTCAATCGATGCTTTTTCTGGAACCGTGTCTGTAGTGTTAAATAAAGAGACCGAAGAAGAATTTATGCTGGAACAATCCGACAAAAAATTAACCCCGGCGTCTTACTGGTGGTGCATAGAATTTGTAGCTGAAACACCTCCGTTGTCTTAGACAACAACTAAAGTATAATGATAGACGTTCAGCGATACAGATACGATCAAGTAACGACATGGCAGAATAAATTAAAAACTATCATCGATGATTATACAGCGAAGATAAAGAAATATCGTAGACGTGCTGTTGTCGTTGATATCATCGTTTATTCGGTTTCCGCGATTGTTGCTGGAACCGGCGTAGTATTATCAACGCTGACGATGACAGCGCCGATCGTTATAACAATCATTGTTTCATCGTCAACCACGATCGCTGGAATATTTAATATAATCGCGAAAAAGATAAATACGTGCACGAATGAAAAATTGAACGAGTACACGATGAAATTACATACTGCAACGACCGCATATTCCAAATTATCATCACTGATTTCTTCGTCGCTTAATGATGGAATAATATCTGACGAAGAATTCAGTATTATAATGAAGATATACAATGAGGTATTTGATGAAAAAATTCCTGAACAGGATTTAAAACAATAAAAGTATAATAATGACATCGTTCGATCAGCGATCGCAGGAATTATTACAACAGATCGTCACTAATACTGCTCCGGTAAGAACCACAATGATATCAGCGAGTTCAACTAATCCTGAATTCAGTATTAATTTTCCAACTGCAATTTTAGCATCCGAGATAGCGCTAGAGCAATTACGGGTTTATTATAGTTGGCCAAATATTAGGTCAAAATCATTCGGCGGACTACAACCGAATAATTCATTAGTATTTGCAAATAAAAATAAACCCGATGGAACTCCTGATTGGCAAGTAGTCAGTATTCCAACGGGTAGTTATGAAACAGAACAGATCAATGAAGAATTCCAACGCAGAATTAATTCCATCACAGGAAAAGAATCAAAGATTGCCATTACCGTCCAGGAGCCAACACTGTCTTCGGCCGTTGAAATAAATTCTTCGGATTATGATGTGGACATATATCAGAGTTCAATCAGATCAGTATTAGGATGGCCAGAAATTCCACCGGTTTATTTCGGACCACCAGAGCCACGCCGAGATGAATTTCTGACATCTGATCGAAAATTTATCAAAATTCCAGATTACTGAAATGATATTCCGTGGACCATTAATAAATGTTTTACTGATGGACAAGAAAAAATTCCTGATCTGAGAAGAGATGAAAATATGATGGATATGAGAATTATCACTGTTACAATCACAGACGCAGTAGATGAATTTAACCGGATGTTTACCAGTGTCAAAAATTTAATCGTTGATCTGACATATTATTACAGCGATGATGTGGAAAAAAATATCATAGAAGCAATTCAGCATCTGAATTTGATATTATTTGATTTTGAATATACTAAACATATTTTAGTCAAAAATGCGTATAAATATCATAAAGACCCAGAAAATGCTAAAGGTTTAATTAAGAAAGTTGACGGAACATATGCGGGACATAAAATCGGTGAATTCAAACAATTAATGATTGATCTTGTCAAGGAAAATTTTCCAAAAATCCTTGAATCATGGAGAAAAATAGCCCCACCGGCAAATGTTTTAAGACATAATAATAATCCATATGGTGGTGGCCGTCATGTCTCACCGGGCATCGTCAATATCACATCAACGATCGCTGTTAATATAGTATGTGATGTCATCGACGGCAGTTATCAAGTTGACACTGAAAAATCCAACCAATCCCAGCAAAGAAAAATTCTGTATTTATTTACACATCAAGTCCCACCATGTTATTTGATTGTATCAGAACCAATCAATGTTGTTTATCTAAAATGTCATAATCCACTCTTATCACGGATACATTTCAAACTTACTGACCAGTCTGGCCACTTGCTCGATCTGAGGTCAGAGTCGTTAAATATAATCCTGTATGTAAGATCATAGATCTCACGTTCGTAATGACTTCGTCATCAACGTCATCGTAGTTACGGAAAACATAAAGCAAAAAAAATATCAAATAATTATTTTTTTTTTTACCCCTGTGATTTCATCAGGATCAGAAATGAATTATTCTGGTACAACACTATTAGTTTCGTTGTCACTATAGTCAGAGTCACATTCGTCTTTATCTTTAGCCAGTAACTCTTCCGTCATCGACATAATATCTCTCAGCTGTTTTATACGAGCGTGTACGAGACTTTTAGTTTCGTATTCGTGAGATAATTCTGACCTAATCTTTTCGATGGCCCGTGAAAGAGGAACAAATAATTTCACCTGAGTATCCGTGATTGCTGCCAGCGATCGTAACATCGCCTGCTGGATTAACTTTATGAATCTATAATCGGAGGGCAACGTATACCTATTTTCTGACTTCCGAAATTGTAACGATTCAAAATCACTCATTATTTTTTCAGGATCAAGTTGTTCAGATATTTTTATACTGCTGTGTTGTAATTGCTTAATAGCAGCAATAATTGATGTGATGTTTTCGTGGTTCATTATTTTTTATATCATAAATTATTTGTTTAATAAATATTTCTGAATAAAAATAAAATATTTTAGAAAATCTGACTGAATTCGCAATGTTATTGGGTATAATACCCGTCAAATTCAGAAAATCTGACTGAATTTCATAAAAAATAAAATTTTATTATAATAAAAATATTTCTGAATCAGAATAAAAATACAAATATATTTTCTTAATAAAAATAGAAAATCTGACTGAATTCGCAATATTGACGGGTAATATACCCATCAAATTTAGAAAATCTGACTGAATTTTATAAAAAATAAAATTTTATTATAATAAAAGTATTTCTGAATCAGATAAAATATTTCTGAATCATAAAATATATTCTGATTCAGATAAAAGTAAAAACATATTCTGAATCAGATAAATACAAAAATATTTCTGAATCAGATGAATATAAAAATATATTCTGAATAAAAATAAAAGCAAATATATATTTTGAATCAGATTTATAATAAAAATATTTCTGAATCATAAAATATATTCTGAATCAGATAAATATAAATATATATTCTGAATAAAAATAAAAGTAAAAATATATTTGATCAAAATATATTTTTGAATAAAAATAAACAGCACCTATGATGTTCAGTCTACCATTCCACTGGGTCCCTTCTGCCGGTAAAGCCTTTTACCAATAAGATCCTAAGAGTCACTTATTGAGGCCTTAAGCCCACAGGGCACTCTTTCATCGGTTAAGACCTGTCTTATGGTCCACAGGCACCTTATTGAGACTTTTTTGTCCCCCCCCCCAAATCAAACCCCGGGGTAAATGCAAAACTGCACTCACCACGTTGTTCAACATGGTGAGGGGTATATGAAATCTCAAGGGGTTGCTTGCGTCCCCAATTATTAAGTAAATAATAATTATTAAATAAAATGCCATCCCAGGGCCACAAACCATCGACATGTGTCAGTCATGGGTTTCGAATTCAAGACCTCGAGTACGAGAGTCAGATGTGCTACCAATGCACCATTGTTCCAACTTACAAATATACGTTTGAAACATATATATAGCTATCTTAGCCCTGTCACCGCGACGTTATCATGATAAGTATTTTATCAGATTCTGAATAAAATGCAAAAATAAATCATGAAATCTGCAATTTTATATATTTCTACCGTTTCTGCTTTGTTAAAATATTATATTTTCAAGTTAGCCAGAACTGTGTTGGTAAATGCGTTGGATCGATATATTCCAGTTCTTTCCTAAACAAAAAAAAATCGATAATGACTACCACGTACATGGCTTAATGTATAAATCCACTATCACGGATTTCAATATCATCTTGACAGCGTCAAAGAATGAAAAGTGATCTTTTGTTTAAATTTTTTTCGAAAATGCTGATTTGGTAATATTATCTGCCACAAGTTGTATTGAATTCGAGTGAATACCAAAATATTTACTAGCCGCAGTAATTGATGGGAAAATTATTTCTTGACCTGTCTCTTTATTAGTGGATTTAATACTTCTCTTTCCAAACATTTTACATCTCCCAGTATTTCCAAGTACAGAATTCTGACTTTGTGTAACAACTTCAAGACTACATAAAGAGTTATTTTGTTTATTACCGTCAATATGATTAATTACAAGTCCGTCTTCGATGACCCCATGAAAACATTCAAATATGAACCTATGAGATAGATACATTTTATTTCCAGCACGGAATTTGAGATAACCAATACCATTGTCAGAACCGACTGATCTTTTTAATTTGCAATTTCTGATGACACCATCACGAGACGCTTCATAATTTTTAATGATAGGATGTTAAATAAATTCATTTTGCTCATTTATATATAATATTATTCGTCTAAATGATTATTTTGAAATCTGGCCAGATAGTCTTCAGCGGTTTTTATGGGAGATTCGCCTGACGACTTCTTAACATAATGTCGTTTCAGCTCTCTGTATCTTTTACCACCGCATTGCACACATAACCGTGTTTCTCCTCTGACCCCAACACCGCATCGTAAACACGGTTTCGGTCCTAGACTACCTTTTTGAAAACTTTGCATGTGTTGACCATAAAATTCATTTACGCATGATTTATTACAAGGAAGAGAAAATCCTATCATAAGCCATCGGCATTTATTGTTTGTTTGAATCATTATATATATAATTAAAGTTTAATTAAACATATATTTGCTTTAAATATAGTATGGAGGAATTTGAGAGAGTATCCATAATTGAACCTTCCACCGTCTCAGCGGGAGCAAGATTTGATCTTGACAAACTACAGAAATCTAAATTTAATTTTTCGATGCAAGATCTGGCTTTGACAAATAGAGATATAATCGATCGCATCCGTGAAGCCAAGAAAGAATTTCGCAACGATGGTGCGGCTCATACTTGGTCGACATTCAGGATCATGAATATCATTGATTTTAGAATGAGTGACGAACGAGGTAAAAATATTATCAACTATCTCGACAATCAGCGATATATTATTTTAGTAAAATTTATTGTGCAGACAGATGATGACTCTTGGATTATCCGTGATAAACGTGGTCCTATACGGCTTCATACTGGAAGTAATACTGTTACATTAAATAACAAATCAAAACCAGGAACATTGACTGGTATTGATAAACCGTATTATGAACGAGTGTATCACTAAACCGGGTATGCAGTATTGAGGTAGATACTGTCAATCCAAGTCAGAAACTCAGGTGGGGTCTGAAACGTTAGAGTGACAACTGACGCGTTGTGACGTCGTTCAACCCATACTGGATCCACATTATGAGAAAGTAGCTATTTTCTTTGAAGAGAAGAAATAAAACAAGATGCAGAACACGCATCATTCTTTCTGCCATTTAAACTGGCCTACGCCTCTCTGTCTCAAGATACCACACGGAATATACGTGCACGACACAGTTAACGGCGAATTCGTCTTTTCCATCAAGTAAATACTGATGCAATTCGGAAAATCCTTTAGGTGGTCTCCCATTGTTGGGAAAACGAATATTAATAATGGCTTTGCACTCGCAGGTTCATCGTCTGACACCGTCTGAAATTCTTTTTTAGCATGAAACTTGGCAAATACATGATTACTGAGAGTCTTACCAAGTTTGGCACAAAGGTTATTGAGTTGTGAATTTGAAAGTGGAAATGGAAAATTTATTCTAACAAGCTCCAAATATCTATTTTGTGCCCAACGGGCTCTTCCTGACGACTTTATATAT